>JABCKU010000003.1:96715-245169 GCA_018221655.1 Myochromella boudieri | reverse complement strand
GATTTTACAAGCAGTACATATGGTCTCGAGACCTTGTGTCGAGCTTAATTGGACTGGGTCAGCTTCGGGTGTCACGCGTTGCGCGTCTTGGTGTGTGTGAAATAGTGTGACCGACGTCACACTAACTGGGAATTGCCCACCACCACTTGTAGGGATGTAGGGATAGAACGCTGACGTAAAAGCTGGCTAGCTTCACGAAGACAGTTCGCCAACAACAGGGTACAGAACCTACTTCTAGAGTAGCGAGAATACATCTGCAGAAATTCTGTAACGGGGGCGTGTAAGGGCGTGTACATGCCAACAGCATGGCTCTCTCGAACCCAGCCTCCTTCCTATGCGTTATTGGTTGAAGAAATAAGGTTGTCGGTTTATTCTCGGATTGATTTAATCAATTCTTACTAATATACTGATTCAGGCCGAATATGGATGCTGGACTTGGTACTGGGACCGTGACCACACTCCTTTTCAATACTTACCTTTCCACATGGACACGAAACCTCTTTGATAATCGGTATAGACCGGATACACAGTATATAAACAACGTGTTTATCATGTAGTCCGGGAGTCCCTTGAATCACAGAACTTACAACTGTCTTTCGAGTCAGATTCCTCCTTGTGACGATACCGCGACCTTACGCTAGCGTTACAAATTCTTTCCCAAGAAGACTCAATTAATTACTCATTGACTATCATCTGATACATTGATAAGGTCAGCTACTAGAGACTATAATCACTCTATGTATTGAGGCTAACTGGTGGACTAACATAATAAGACGCTCATATGACAGAAGAGGCCCACAAAGGCGGTTGCCCTTGCGGCTTAGTCTCATACGAAGTGCGAGGGAGTCCCAACTGGAGCGCGTATTGCCACTGCACAAGGTGCCAGAAGCAATTGGGTACGTCCGTATTCCTCTTTCCTGATTTCATATGACCGATCACACGCTGAGAGCATATACACAGCATGCCCCTTCGTCCATACCATCCACTTCTCCGCATCAGCATTTAAATGGACTCATGAACAGGCAGACGACACTGTGCTCGATGCCTATGACAAGGGTGGTATACACTATCGATGCAAGAAGTGCGGAGCTGCGGTTGCTTGTCATGATCCTCAGGGTGAGGTGTGGGTTGTTCGTGGAGCACACTTTGAGCGAGACGAACAGGGAAAGATCAAGAATTGGGATACCGTAAAGCCCACTGCCCACATTTTCTATGACACGCGTATGCTGGACGTCAATGATGGTCTCGGGAAGTGGGCAAGATTCGAAGCTCAATCGGAGAGGTTGTAACGAAGTTTCCAACGAACGATTATGATCATTGTTGCGCCTTGTATATCAATGCCAACGCCATCATCTTTTGATTATTGACAGCATTCGTAGAACAAGCGTGTCGAGGTTTGCAGAACGAGATCGCGTTCGTCAGTGTATGTCACGAAATCATGGGTGCGCCACTTGACACAGTCTCCTCTCAAACGATTTAATGAAATTGTGTTCACCACAATGAAAATATACTATCCATAAGTGCTAAGGTTCCGTACATACCGGGTTGAGTGTTAGAACAATATATAAACCCGATGGAAAGAGGAAGTACTCTTCCACGACCGACTCATAGCGTGTGTAGACGGGTTAGACGTGGGTAACATGTGTTGACACACGTCCTTCATAACGTAATTGCTCTAATTACCTTAAGGGGATTCACAACCCTTCATGATGGGAACTTCTCACATTTCCTGACGACTCACATCTCATTTCTACATATTCAATGCAATCTGTGTACCAAGGAAGTTGTTTCTGTGGCTCAGTATCATACGAGGCTACTGGAAAACCCATTCTCAGCGCGTACTGTCATTGTACCGTGTGTCAAAGGCTAACATGTGAGTGTCTAATATCCCATGGTATGCTCGCTAACTAGCTGTAGCTTGCCCCTTTGTTCACACCGTCCACTTCCCTGAGTTTACCTGGACCCACGAAAAATCTGACGCCTTGGACAGTTTCCAGCCACCAGAGAAACCTTACAAGACGCGATATAGATGTAAAAACTGCGGAGCTTGTGTGGCCTCAAGAAATTCCAAAGCGAACAAGTGGAGTATTTGGGGCGCACAATTGGAACGAGATGGAGAGGGAAAGCTAAAGTACTGGGCAGAACTGAAGCCAACAGCACATATGTTTTATGGGACGCGCATGATAGATGTGAACGATGGGCTGGGGAAGTGGATGGGATATGAAAATAAGTCGGAGCAGGTCGTGGAGCATTCTTGATGGACCCTTTCGGACGAATTGCAAATCATTCAAATTGGCCGTTTGGCAGCATCACATTTGGCAACATATATGTATGCCGTACATAGACCGCTACAGTATTTAGCGAATCACAGGTGATTCCAACTTGTCTTTCATTCAGTCCAACCTCTTGGTTTCCAATGCCGGGCGTCAACCCATATCCAACAATTCCTGGCATTGGCCATGAAATACAAGCAAACAAGCCCCAGGCAGTGTCAATGTTTCGTGCATCGCCCTGGGTAACCTACGAACCAACAAACCAAAGTTCAATTTTGACCTCAAACGACATGGATCAGGACGTAGACATGGATGCACCGCAGATTTCTACTCTACGTGACGAGGAATCCCCTCCACCACCGCCCAAGGCTTCCTCAAGCAATCGTCGGGGCAAATCATCAAAAGCTGTGACTACTTGGCCACGACCGCGTCGAAAGGAGATACATACAGACGATGAGTACGATGAGGTTGAAGAAGAGGAGGACCAGCTCATTGACGATGATGACGACGAATTGATGAAACCTGTGCCTGCAGCCGCCCTTCCGAATCCCAGCCGTTCTGGAGATGCCTCAAAACGGAAAACCTCCAGCAAACGTAAACCTCGGAAGAGCGAAAAACGGATCGCAGAAGATGACAGGAAGGCACAAGAAAAGGCAATGTTGAACCAGTCTGGACTCGCACCCACATTGTCATGGTTCGATGCTACACCGTCAGAACCCGCCGACGATGTCGACGTCAAGCCAATTAATATCAGTGCCCCTGTCGGTAGCGGCTTATCAAAAGCTGGGTCACCGAAGAAAGCACCGAAGAAGCTCGCAGGCCCACGAATAAAACTACCCTCAAAGTATGTGATTCCCATACAACCCCTAACAGTTTATTTTAATTCGAAAATTCAGACTCAAGACCGCAGTGTCCCTCCTTGTCGAAGACACAGGAGTCATGAGTGAAGGTTTGTAGCATGTCTATCTTGTTTATTGACATGCTTATACCAGATCAACAGGCTACACAGGGACAGCAGCATCCTCCCCTGTCACCTTACAATTTGAACTGAACACCCCAGAACCTGACGGCGAGCCATCTGGCTCCGCCCTGTTAGTAGAGGAAACGAACCTCGAAAATGTCCCTCTCCCCCAGTATCCGCTCCCAACCAAGCCTTTCCCAGTGCAAAACCCGCCAAAGATTGCAACTGGATTTGCCCCCGTTCTTCCCCTGGATAAAAGTGGCAAAAAAGTAAGACATTGGCGAATCTCCCATCGCGAAGTCCGCGGTATTGCGGGAGGAAGATGGTTCGCGCGATCATGGGTCGGAGAGAAGGAATCTGAGTATGCTAGCACGCCACGGCCAAAGGGTGGTGATGATAAAGTACCCGGCGTCGCCTTACCTCGCTTGGCAGCCGTTTCGATTTCAGCACCAATTGTGGGAAAAGGTTCAGGGAAGGGCAAAGGAAAGGTAGTCTCTAAAAATGCCTCGACTGCACCTTCGCGTTCTGGATCGTCGATTCCTGACATCCCGCCACCAAATGCTCGCCCCCCGACGAAAATGCGCACAATTATTGCCCCTCCTTCCGAGGGCGGTGATTCTGACATGGTAGCTCCAACTGGCTCGTGATTCTAGTCTCGATTTCCTTGTATTTCATTATACCCTGTATCTTAAATGTAGACTATAACTAATAAAACGGTCGTGTCCAAAAATGGGCGACGTGTAGCCGTCACGTGACCGCCTATGAGCAGCTCAGTCGCCTTGCCCATTGCCATTATTTCTGCACTCGCCTTCAGAATCATAGCCTAACGGGCGTTAGGTTGATTTTTCATATCTCTTAAGCCCTACCCACTCGCTGGTCGACTGCCTGACGTCCTCGCAATCTAATGTCTGCCACCTCTCCCAAGGTGTCCAATACTGAAGTTATAGGGACAAGCATCACGAAGGGTTCTGCGTTAATCTCGGCGAGAGCCAGCGAACGGGGTCTGTCTGCACACATGGGGGATGTACCGCACAATTAATAAAATCTCTGATTTAGCTGCGGCCCAGCAAGCGTTTGCTTCTGATCCCAAGTACAAGAAGTTTACCCAGCAAGTGGAGAAATGTCTCAACTCCTTTGATAACGTGCACGAGTGGGCGGATTGTATTGCTTTTTTGAAGCAACTTCTTAAGGTATTGACCAGGTAGTCTCTCAAGAAACTTTGCATTTATGGACACACACGCAGACATTCCAATCGTACATGCAATTCAAGGAAATACCCCGCAAACTCATTGTTGCGAAACGTTTATCTCAGTGTCTTAATCCAGCCCTCCCTACCGGCGTGCACCAACGCGCATTGGATGTGTATTTGCATATACTATCGGTTCTAGGGGTATGCATGACCCCTTGGTGATCTACTGCGGAAGCGATACCTGATACTGTTTCTAGCCCGAAGGCCTGAGGACAGATTTACCAGTATGGTCTACTGGACTCTTCCCTTTCTTTGAATATGCTGCAACGTCCGTCAAGGTGCGAGGAAGCTGCTCCTTTAATTTCAAATAGCTGATGTCCGTAATTAGCCAACACTTCTAAACCTTTTTGATACCCATTACCTCCCCCTACACTCTGGTCTACGTCCTGTCATGAAGTCGATGATTCTTGCGTTGCTCCCAGGACTAGAGGAGGAGACAAGTGAATTCTTTGAGAAGGTGAACCCAGACGCTTGCATCGGGGAGACAAAACTTAAATGTGAAATTAGGTGTTGAACTTGCTGGACCGCCTCTCAGAGACTGTTTCACCGTCTTTCTTCTTTCAAAACATATGGCTTGTTATGCTCACGATGCCGTCCGCCCGTGGAACGTCACTTAACTTTCTTGCGCGGAGGCTTCCACGATTGAACGCGAACGAAGGTATGAAAAGTGATGTTTGTGGAATATCAGACTGTACCAACAGTTCGCGATTCAGATATATCGGAAGTGGTAGGCAAGGATATTGGTCTCATGATTCGCGCGTTTGCGGCTGCTCTTGAGGACGAGAATTTGTTGGTACGAAGAGGCGCGCTCGACCTTTTATTGCAGTCCATGAGGATGGATAGTACCGCAGTGCGCAAGGCACAACCGGACGATCGAGCAATTCTTATGCGTGCAGCCACAGGGGTGGTCCTTCGACGCGACTTGTCCCTTAATCGGCGCCTCTACACTTGGTTGCTTGGTTCTGAGGAAAAGAGCGATCTTCAAATCGAATATCTCAAGACTAATGCGCTGGATCTCCTGCATTCTACGTTGAAGGTCAGTTTGAGTGATATGACTTTGCCGCTTCCTTACAATGGTTTCAGAACGAAATGTTCTCACCTTCAGGAGAGTATTCCGAATCACGGCCATTCAAGATCTTCATATCTTTACTGGACAAATGGGAGATTGGTGGAGTCCTTTCTCAGGTCCTTGTCTATGATGCTTTTAAAACAATAAAAAGTTTGGTCGATAATCCTTCGGAAGGCAGTGGAGATGTTTGTTTTGTACTGTCCTTGAAGTCGGTGCACAACTCACATTGATAACATCAGGTGATGATGACTGCGAGCACGCTTTACGAGGCCGTGGAACCACAAATCCTGTGGAAGCAGTTACTAAGTGCCGTTCTTTTCGAAATCCTTGGGGATGGAAAGCAATTCGAGGTCCGTCACTATCAAATTGACCGATCCTGCCGCTTCAGTCTTATCTCTCTCTCTACTCTTTTCTAGGCAATCCGCATGGTGAAATTTGTCCTCAAAACATTTGCACAAGATGACGAAATACAAACAATACATTTACCCATTATTTTCGCCGCGATCCTCGATCTTTTAGACGTAAAGCTGCCATGTCATTCCCGTTTCTTGTGGCTGAACATTACCAAGTTCCAGGTACAAACCAAACCCAACATAACATCATCTCCCGTCGTCAGAGAAGCTCTCCTTCTCCAGGAAGAGATGCTACGCCATATTCCTCATTCAGCCCTAATGCAGCGACCTGAACTTACTGGTCCAATCAACGACAAAACAACAACTGAACGACCCTATCTCTTCGCTTGCAGTTTTTATGGGATCATACCTGTCCCAACGCCGCTTACTTCTCCTCGCTCCTTTGCCGTGCCTTTTATATCAACTTTTGAAAATCTAGCGACACTAAGCCTTAACTGCGCTCAATCCTTGATCTCCGGCTCAGTAGATGTTACAGTTCTCCGGGAGGTGTTCTCCTTGACACTGTTACTCCTTGATAGGCTCGCTGGTAGGCTCGGAACTCCTGTTACGGTGCCATGGGATCCTGCTAAATGGCTTCAGGCTATTCTCGGAGGGCTTGAGCATGAGGTATAATTTAGTCTAAAATTATTAAAACCCCACCTCACGTTTCCACAGTCTGCCAACTTCACGACTATCGACAGGACTGTTTCGTTGCTTGTTGCCTTGCACCAGACCAATAGCTTGATGCCCAGACCTTTGATTGATAACCGATCCACAATGTACAAATTGGTTAACAAGCTCCTCAAGTATCTTCGTGCTGACCGTGTAGCGTACCATGTACGCGCCGTTAACCTAATCTGGTCACTTGACGCGGCATCAAGACACTCGCATGTAGAATCAATATTGGCCCAATCGATGACATCACCCGAATCCCGCAATGTCCAAGAGTCATACGAGGCCTTTGGTGTGCTATGGAGGTTGAGTGGTTAGTATTTCCCGTCGACGTTGGCAGTATATTGTTTAAAAGTTATCAAAAGAGGATCATCTTCTCCCTGGATTCCGCTTCAAGGTTCCTATGATGATTGTTCTCGATACACTGAAGAGCGACGATCCAAGTCTCCACCGTACTGGAGAAACTTGGATGCGATGTAGTCTCAAATCATATCTACGGTATATTCTCGTTACTCTCTAGCAGTTTTAAAGACTCAAAATGTTCCATAGTGTGCTGGACCCTATCTTGCACGATCTTCTGGACCCATCTGTCCGACGTGTACTATCCTCCGCCAAGCTTCATGGCAGAGAGATACAAACATTTGTTTATGAACGGCCCTTCGATCAGCGATACATAAATCACTTGCTGGATCTGCTTTTGTCTATCATTCGCTTTGGGGGACAAGGTTTCACCAAGACGGCTCGATCTGCACAGATACGACGATCACACCATCCAGGTCTCGTACAAAGGGTGGAAGCGGGTGAGTCTTGAGTTATGATCCATAGAGCCGCTGATCTCATCGCCCCTCCTTAGGTGGCATCCCAGACCAGGATGCAAGTTACTTAGATGCTCTCACAGAGATTGTTCTTCGGTTAGTTGCCTTCACTTTCTAGATATCTCTTCGATAACTTGACTTCTATTAGATTGATACAATCCGAACCTAGTCAGATATGTGGCCCAACTATGCTCCCCAACAATGCCATCATCCAATCAACGGCTGTTGATCTTTTGCAAGCCATCGTCGCTCGGGGGGACTTGGATGGCATTGTTGACAGCGTTGAGGCGATTATTATTGGAAAACTGTATTTTTGTGTCCACTTGGGGCGCCTTGACCTTCAGAATAAGCTTCTGCATCTTCTCCATTCCTTGATTTCAGCTTCAACCGCTCATATCAGTGCTTCAAGACAGGCTACGGGTAGGCCAGATGGCGGCGTACCGAGCAGTGCAACGGCGCACGACCCAGAGCCGTACCTAAGAAGATACTCGGTCAACTCACTCCTGGTTCAGACACTTGTTGATGGTATCTCAAGCCGCAACAATCGGCCTCTTCTACAACATTGGCTTGACTTCATACTCATGGCGGTTCCTCAATTCCAACCTGCGCTGCAGGTAGTAGTTGGTCCCCTGAACGATTGCCTATGTCGACAGTTACTCTCTTCCCTCGCAGAAATTCACATGGCCTCGTCACAATGCCTGGACTACTCCCAGGACTTATCCTCCTGTGCTACGGATGCAGAGATGATAATGCTGCTCAACGGCCTTGAACGGATGATACTACTCAGCCTAGCCTACACTTCAGAACTGAATGTTACCGAGGAGGACACAGTAGTGCAAGAAAAGCCGGGGGCAGAAAATAGTGGGCTGTTGGGTTATGTATCCAACGTGTTTGGCTCAGAGAGCGCACAACAAATCCCCGATGAACAGCTCACGGTAATGAATTCGTACTGCTGAATCATAAAACCCCTGAATGACATCTGTTTAGGCGCGTTCACCGGCGTACAGGTCGCTGGACGAAGGTATTCGCGTCTTGTATACAATCTGGGGAAGCCTTTCCTGGACCAATCCCATCACATGGTCCTCTAAGGATGAATCGCTTGCACTCATCTACAACCGAACACGAACACGATGTCGTCGTGTCTTAGAACATCTGTTCCGTGTTCAGGCTGTCGAAGTCTTTGAATCGGTTGTCGACTGTTGGAGTCGGGATTTACCCGTAAGGCTTTTTGATTGATAACTCTAGAATTAATGAACGTTTCTTGTCATTCAAGGGATCTGTTGTATCGCCAGAAGCCGCCTTCGAACTTGTCGATGTGCTGGTGTCCAGTGCTCAAAATGCAGTTCATATGACCTGTGAAAGCATATCATGTCGTATATCAGGATTGTCCGAGAAGAACAGAAAACAGGCGATTAATCCGAACCTGTCAGTTTCCTCGGAAAACCTTTGATGTGTTACTTATCTTGTCTGTCTAGGACTGAGAGTATGCTGTTCAAGTTTCTTGAACACTACCTCCGCCGGCTGGAGGGACCTATAGCTATCCAAGTTTGGGCTCGATTCCTGCAGCTCATCAAGGAGATTACTGGAAGTACGCGAGATTTCAAAGTTCAAAACTTCCAAGCGCTCGGGTACCTAGTCTATTGATCTCCCTATATGACGACACTAAATGGGCGTACTAGTTGTTTGACCGTTCTAGCGGAAAAAATTACCCAAACGACAGCTATGGACGACCGCCGCGTCCGCAAAGAGCTTCAGGTAACATCATACTCACTATGCACACGCTATCCCGGGTTTGAAATCCCTCTAGGACAATTTTGGAAAGCTGCTTGATTCCAGTGTAATGTTTGTCGGTCGATCATATGATCAAGGTTCTTGGATCCGCCGTACAACTAAGGAATCCCTTGTTACTAATGGCAGAGAATCTCCCGCCCTACGAGGTAAGTCTGCTTATGGCTAGAGATGCGGTTTCTGCAATATTATTCCACTAGACGGGAAAAATGACGAAAAATTGGATGCAAGTACGTTTGTCCCGCCAGAATCGGCTAAACCAGGTACTGGTGCCTCCACCGAGCTCATTACTCAGGTAAAATTAGGAAATTTTCACCAAAATGAGATGGGTGATGACCTATAAATTACTCAGATCAACGACTTCGTTGCAACATCTGTATTACCAAATATTCGCAAGTTCTTGGTGGATAACGACAAGGTTATCACTGCATGCAACAATATTGTCTACTACATCGTAAACCCTGCCATGAGGGGTAAGACGAGGTGAGCCTTGGCTCACTCTCCAGCGTAAACTCCCCTTACCAATAGAATGTTAGGCCGATGGACATAGACCTGCCTGTCCTCGCCATCATACAAGGGATGGCTAGGATACCGTCTTCAATCAAGGCTTGGAAGACCCCCGTTTCCGAGTTATTGAATGACAATAGATTATTTAACTGTAGTTCTAGTGCAGCTGATCCTTGGAAGCCTATTGTTAAAGTGCTCTTCGACGCCGACAAATCTGCGTTCCCTGAATTACTCTGTATGTGTTGTTGCAGTCATTACTTGTCATCCGAGCCTTGACATTTTTATAGCAAAGGTAGCCACGGCTCCTTCAGCCAATATATTCACAAATCGAGAATACGAGATGTTGTTGAGGTCACTCAATGTTCGGCGTCTCTCGTTCATCCTTTTCACTGGAGACAAGAACCATTTCCTTACACAACTACCGACTATTCAAGAGAAGCTTGTGGACATCTTTAGAAACGTTACCTCGTTTATTGTCCAGTCCGAGGTATTCTTGTGCATTCGAGTATTACTATGCCGCCTCTCTCCGCATAATCTAACAAGCTTCTGGCCTGTGCTTTTGACGGAACTGGTAAGCATCTGCATCCTCTTATATCCGACAACTTGAACGAGATGATCTCATAGTATCGTATATTTGAACATGCAATGACCACATTGCCATCTGATGGCTCCGATGACCTACAATTAATCCTCGCTGCAAGCAAGTGTCTAGACCTCTTACTCGTCCTCCAAACAGAAGAGTTTCAAATGTAAGCTGCCATACATTCGCCTTTGGGGCCCGCATTTGATCCTCACTTCAGACACCAATGGATCTTTGTCACGGACACTGTTGACGCCATATATCGCCCAGATAACTGGTTCCCTGAAGCTATGATGGATCAACTTGCAGAAATTGCAGGATCCCTTCCCGTTGGGGTACGTTCGGAGCCACCGCTTATAAATTGTCTCCTTCTGACTTATTGCATTGCACCTTCCAGGATAGCGCGGACAGAGTATCCACCCCCAGCCATGTGACAACATTTACGGATCAACAACCTCTGCGTCGACCGATGCTGAACTCACTGCGTCAGATAGAAAGCATTCGGGACCTGATCCCGTTCTTCTCGAACGTAAGTATAACATCATACGAGAGCGTATATGGTAGTGGGGGGAATGTTGATTGGGAAGCAGTGGAAAGAGGGATCATGGATGATATGTTTGACGGACGATGATGAGAGGTTTGACGATGGCTCTCTTTACGTTTATATATATCCTCTGTTCTAATGATACCACAATCTTTGTTTAATATCATCGCGGATGATGCTGTCGTTGTCTATTGAAGTAAGCAGCCCACAACGACAAGAGTGTGGTGCGATAGGCATGTGAGAGGAAAATATATTCTTTATGCTCTCTGAGCCGATGAAGGGCCATATGAGTAGGTGAAATAATAATGATACTGCAATCCATTCAACTAACCAACCAAAAAGTTAAAAATCGCCCCAATTGCGACGGAACTTATACTGCATGCGATTCTGTACGTCAGTATTTCAGCTCCCAAGCAAATCTTGGAATACCACTACATACCTTGTATGGCAGATTCCGGCGCGTTTTGTCACTGGCATCCCTAGGGGCCTTGTATCCGCCTTCTCCCGTACCCCATTCGCCCTTGCGATTCCCCTCCTCAAATGCGTCCTTGAACCGGACGCTGGGATCCTGTTTCTCGGGCGGTGGCGTTCGGCTCACTTTAGGCACAGGTGGCTCTTGTACGGCAGGAATGGCTTCAACCTGTTCGTCGTGAGGGTGCGCTGCAACAGGCACTCCCGGTGCAGCCTCTGGTTCTCGTTCCGGTGCTCCTCCAGACTCGTCATGCTGGTGTCCGTTTAAAACTTCTTCGACGGTGATGCCTTGGTATTTTGCCTCCTTCTCTGCCTCAGCACGTTCAATGGCTTCATGTTCTGCAAAATGTTCCAGGTCTTCTGGGTGGTTGTACGAATCATCAGTCTGAGTCTCCGGAGTCGAATGGAACTGTTCTAGAATTCAAACATGTAAACGAATTTTGAAACGCCGGTGCTTAAGAGTGCTACCTTCGTGATGAAGGAAGAATTCTTACAAAGAAACCATTTCAGGAATGAGAACATCGATTGTGATAGGTCAAACGTACCACTCTCCACGTCGTAATGGTGTCCTTCTGCACCCAGATTATCAAAATTGGGGAGACCATCCAGACCGACAAGCTCCAGCTCTTCTGCTGTTACGTATCCATCTTGGTTTTTGTCCAGTATGCGAAGAACTGTGTCAACAATGAAGTCAGCCTTTTGTTGATGGGCTGCATCGTCCTGTATGTATACAGAGAATCAACAGATCGTTGAGGAAGTATGTTGGTGTTACTCACCTTCGACTGTTTCGTGGAATATACATGGTGGACTCCATATACGGCTTCTATTTCCTCTCGCTCCCAACGTCCGTCCCTGCATGTGCGTCAAATGATGTCACACAAGGGGGTAAACATGATACACACCGATTCAAGTCATGAAGAAGGAAAAAGCTCCGTGTATCAAAGGTGTCACTGGAAAGTGTGAGTCCGATATGAAGGGAGGTTTCCAAATATAATCATACATATGGTGCTCCGAAGACATCTGTATGAAACTTTCTGTTATTTGACTGTCGGCAGCTGGATTAGGCACATACGTGTCGCTGAGCATACTGCTTAATCGTTTCGCCAGGTTTCATGCCAACATGCTCGCCATGGTCACCATGCCCAAACACACCGATAGTCGCAAAAACGAGTAAAGACAGAGAATCTATTGGCCTCATTGGAGGATGTTGTGCGCAATGAGCTCGCGGCCACAGATGTTACGTCTCACGCTGGGGATAATTCTTACGTAAACTACGAACTTTCCTCATGTGGGAGATAACTTTCTCATGAAACCATGTGCCACATTTATCCACCAATGGTAAAGTATCCTTCGTTCTATTTCCCCTTTCCACTTCCTCAGCGCTTAGAAATCATGGAGCGACTCATTGTAGGGACCGAAGTCGCTGTAGAAGTTCCAAATTGTCCCACCTATCGGTATATGCTGAATCATTCATACTCTGACCATTTTTTGCTTATTCTGACGACATTACTTCGGGCCTCGAATGCAAGTACGTTCGGTCCGATATAGTACTGATATAGTCCACGACGACTGAGGCTATGATTTCGGTTACCTCTGAAGCTTGTGACTCAATGGGGCTTCACAATACAAACAGTACCGGTGTTCAAGGACAAATTCTCGACCCTTCTTGATTGGACACTCCAGAGCTGGTTCGTTGCCTGGCTGCTGTGCGATGACTCCGTGTGGATCGACGCCTGCGGGCCTTCAGTTATGGTACCCACTCAGTTCACTCGGCACTACTCAACGGGCTTAATAAAATAACGGCCGAATGACGAATGAGGGTCCCTCGGCATCCACAAACGGCTAAAGTATGCCTCAACCACGACCCATGGGTTTATGGACACGCTTGTACACGACACGATATCTCAATATGATTGAATATCGCGTCCTAGAACCAACTAAAAGAAATAATAATGTTCCCGATTAATTACATAACATTCAAACCCCAAAAATACCAAAAAATGTTAAGTGAGTGTCCAATGAGCGTAATCCCAAATGAGCGTGAGGTGAACGTAGGTCCATGAATCCATAGCGAGTGAACGGTATGATGTGAGGTGGGCTATAAAGCAGTGAAAACATTTCTTTACGTGAGTTTCTACCAGACGGTCCAAACAGTCCCAACAACGGATGCCAGAATAGCGAGGCTTAAGCATATTGAATGGCTCCCTGTCTCTGAACCAAATATATTTTGCCCACGTATGGCAGCGTTCGGTGCAGCGGCGTAAGTAGTGACGAGAGCCTGGGTTGGATTATCTGCTCCGTTGACGGTTTGATAGGTCTTGGTAGCGGGTCTGCTAACGACTTCCGTGTGTACAGTCTTGGCTCCGACGTACATTTGTCCCAATACGTTGAGGCTACCATCATCACCCAAAAGGTCTAGATAGAAGGGTTATTTGCAGCTCAATTTCGGGCACGTGGAAAAACTTACTGTAATGTGCATCAGGTCTCGGACGCTAGTCAAGTGTAGTTTGTTAAAACTTTACATTTACATCACACCGTAAAGGAGCACTCACGAAGTAGCCAAACCACGCGTATCGCTCAACCCAGTCCAAAGTATCCAGGTATGTTATTGTAGCATTGAGGAAGCGGGCGACCTCTGAAATTTACTTTACTTAATACTTTCTTAGCAGAGTAATGAGATCTTATGCTTACCAGTGTCGTTGGTCGAAGTAGAAGCATACTCTGTAACCCAAATAGGCAGCTTCGGATATTTATTATGCACTTCCCATAGGTAATTATAAAAGCCTTCTTCGCCTTCACCATACCTGGGCAAGTCATCAGCTGGTCACCAGATACATATATCACCCGACTGACCAATGCAACGGGATGAAATCAACAGAGCAGTTTGTGCAGAGCTGGAAGAACTGGGCTAGCCAGGGTTGGCCAGTGGGTGAACCTGTGACTGCTGGCGCCCCTAGACGAATTCCATCTGCTTTCATAGGCTCGAGGTACTGTTTCCAGAGCTTAGCCGCCTCCTCTGGTAACATGTTCGATTCCTGGTCGAAATCAGGCTCGTTGAATGCCTTTTGCAACATTTAAAATCCCCCTGCTGTCTTTAACGATCAATATAACTTACTAAAATGGTCTTAGCGCCCTGTGTTTTGACGGCGTCTGTGAACAACTCTATCTTCTCAGAACCCCACTGCATTGGAATGTAATCGATATTGTCTACGGCCATATAGTTTGGTGGGCTGTTGCCCCAGTCGTACTGCCAGGTAATCTGACTTTTCGTTTGGTTGGCATTCTTGAGATCACCTGGAGTGTCTGGAGCAGAGAATGCGATGCCTCGCTTTGAAGTTGCATTGCGTGCTGAGGCGGAAAGAAAGGCAGCTGAACACCAAAGAGCGGCACGGAAGAGCATCCTGGGACAAAGGGGGGGACCAAAAGGGTGAGGTAAAGAGACAGCGAAGGGTTTTAAAGCTGGGCAGAAATCGGATACAGTCAAGATGTAGACGGAAGAAAGGCGGCTGGCAGTTGTGAATCAGGGCGAACTGTCGTTCTTGAGAGTTGACTGTCACTATTTCTCGAGGGGTACCATTGAAATTAAGGGGTATATTCTGTATTGAGTGTGCTTGTATCGCGTTTGCAGATATACAAAAAGTTGATAAAACAATCCCAAGAGCAGAATCCGTCGCTAGAGATGAAAGGCGATACACTGACTTTACAAGTTACAACGCAGTCAAGGTGACATTCGAAGATCAAGGTTGATGTCTTGCCCTCTGCCAACGCCCGACACCCATCATTAAGTCCGGAGATCACGTCAAGAAGTAACGGAAGTGCCAGTGAGGGCGAAAAGAACAAGGCCGGCCGAGGCACCCTGCACGCGTTCCTATTGGACGGGAGATTGCCTGAGGTGTTAAATCGTGGCCGCCACACTACCGCTGAGAAAAGGCGGCATTGTGGGAAGGCTTGGGCAACGACATGTACCGATAATGCCGGAATGGGGGACTGCTGTGTTGACATCATACACAGGATGGTAAAAAAGCTGTTTTGCAAGTGTAGCGTATGTACTACTCTACCCATATACCCCTAAGTTCAAGCTCCGAGTTTACAGACTGAGATACCCACATAGTTTGAATCAGGAGATCACGGATTACAGTGGGCCTAATAGGTTCGAGGAATAGGTGGCACTGGTCGGGTGACAGCTAAGCAGTGAGAATTGTTATGTTATCATGGTTCGTAGTTGGATGGACTATTTCAGATGTAGTATCATATCGGCAACATCTCGGCGTTATCGCAGAAATAAAATAAAGAAACATTTACTATTTGCACTTAGCTAAGTGTCCAAGAAATTATAGATGGTACACCAACAAACAAACCATGATAATGTAATCGTAACCTCCTATTTTGTCGACGCAAAAATAAAGATGCCGATCAGTGTTATACACACCTTGCAACACCACTTGCTGTCCCTGCAAGTAAGCTTTAGACCACACTTCGCCGCAGAAAGGGATCCAGCCAGGCCTACCAAGATTATGAATAATTCTATGTTTCATCGGAGGAGTGTATTCAGCGAATACCCGAAAGATTCGGGCTAATCTGCAGTAAGCTTGTGACGGATACAGGTATGATGACTCCTTTCGTCTCCGCGAATCCATCTTACTCAGCGGAATCCCACCATATGGGGACTCAGGACATACCATTGAAAAATGTTAAAAAGGCTCCTCATGTCTTTTGGAAAAAAACACCCCAATCTCTCTCATCCGTCCCCCTGGTGAATGGCCGACACTCCGGTCGACAATCTCACCCTCTACGAAGAGAAGCGAGGTCATAACTCGGCCACCGCTTCTCATGTGGATGTCGTCAACGCTGAAGAGCAATTCAACGCTCTTGCACGGCAGCTCACCGCTCGCTCTGAAGAAGTTCACAGAAAAACATTGGAGTCGAGCGCAACCACCGTTGCCTCTGGCGATGATCTAGAAAAAGCCATTCCCAGCGTAGCCACTGAGCAGTTTGACCTGCGCGAGTATCTGTCCTCATCCAACGACGCGAACCAGGCCGCGGGGATAAAGCACAAGGTACTTTTTGTGTTCATCATGTGTTTGTATAATCTCTAATTAATGACTATCTCTCAGCGTGTGGGAGTGGTGTGGGAAGATCTTCAGGTCGATGTTATCGGAGGCACGGATCACAAAGTACGTTTTTCGTATTGGTGCAAGTAAGCAGTCTCCTGATATATTCCGCGCTTCCAGTTCTATGTCGGAACATTGGGGGGTCGGTTGACACACGTTATTTGTGTGGCTACACTGTACTGATTACATCTACTAGGTGCCGTCATTGGGTTTTTCCTTGGACCCCTTCTTTGGCTATGGAGCTTCATTACCCCCCTATTACCCACAAAGAGCAAAATGCCAACGCGAACCATTCTTCAGAAGTAAGATGTCTACCATTTATGGTGGGTCAAATCCAAGTCTAACAACCTTTTGGTAGATCATCAGGTGTACTGAAACCTGGAGAGATGTGTCTTGTGCTTGGCTGTCCCGGCTCTGGTTGCAGCACGTTCCTCAAGGCTGTTGCTAACCAACGCGGTGAATATGCCAGTGTTTCAGGGGACGTCCTATACGCTGGAATCAATGCGGCAGAAATGGCGAAGCATTACAAGGGCGAGGTTGTGTATAATCAAGAGGGTCAGTAATTCATCTACGCTTACGAAATGTACTTACCCAACACCTCATGATAGATGACATTCACATCGCCACATTGACAGTCGCACAAACTTTAGCATTCGCTCTGTCGACGTTCGTTTTTAATTTCTGCCGCCCATGTCTAGTCATACTGACAACGATCGCAGTAAAACTCCTGGCCCGAATGGTCGCTTACCCGGTGTCTCCAGGAAGGAGTTTGATCAAGAGGTCCTTGACACATTACTTCGGATGCTCAACATTTCCCACACAAAGCAAACACTCGTTGGTGATGAGTTTGTCCGAGGCGTGTCGGGAGGGGAGAGGAAGCGTGTCAGTATCGCTGAGATGATGGCGACACGTGCACGTGTACAATGTTGGGACAATTCCACGAGAGGTTTGGATGCGTCGACGGCCCTTGATTTCGTCAAAAGTCTACGGGTTATGACCGACATCCTCGGTCAGACGACTTTTGTAACCTTGTATGTCCCCCCCCACATCTCTTCACTGGGTGACGCTTATCTTCTTGTAGGTATCAAGCCGGTGAAGGCATTTATGACTTGTTTGACAAAGTCCTCGTTCTTGATGAAGGTCGCCAGGTATTCTATGGGCCTCCGACTGAGGCTCGGGCTTACTTTGAAAACGTCGGTTACAAACCACTTCCCCGCCAAAGCACCGCGGATTATCTCACTGGCTGCACTGATCCAAACGAACGTCAGTTTGCCCCTGGCCATTTGGCGAGTGAAGTCCCCTCCAACCCACCTGCACTTGAAAACGCGTTCCGCCTATCTTCATATGCTCGTACCAATGAGGACAATATCAAGCAATATAAACAGCTGATGGAGTCCGAAAAAACCGATCAAGAGGCCTTCCGAGCCGCAGTTGCTGCAGATAAGAAGAAAGGCGTTTCGAAAAAGAGCCCTTATACCCTTGGCTTCACGGGCCAAGTACGTGCCTTGACGGTCCGTCAGTTTCAAACAAGGGTACAGGATCGGTTCCAGCTCTACACGAGTTACTCTTTATCCATCGTATGTGTCGCTTTCTCTTATGCCCATGGTGTACCTGACAATGTGGACGTCAGGCGCTTGCTTTCGTCATTGGCTCAGGCTACTACAAGCAGCCACTAACTTCTGCTGGTGCTTTCACGCGTGGAAGGTTTGTTTGGGCTGACAATTCATTCATCACACCCTCTCATTCCTTTTATGCAGTGTTATTTTCGCCGCGTTGCTCACTACCTGTCTTGATGCATTCGGAGAAATGCCTATGCAGATGTTGGGCCGCCCCATCTTACGCAAACAAGTATAATCCTTTCATATATAAATGCGCCACAGATGTACTTACATGTATCCAGACCAGTTATAGCATGTACCGCCCTTCCGCAATTGCTTTAGCAAACACTCTCTCCGATCTGCCTTTTTCCGCATCCAGGGTTTTTCTCTTCAACTTGATAGTGTACTTCCTTTCGGGGCTGCATCGATCGGCAGGAGGATTTTTCACATTCCATCTGCTAAATTACATCGCATATCTCGGGATGCAAGGCTTCTTCCGTACATTTGGTCTAATCTGTTCCAACTTTGATTCAGCGTTCCGCCTCGCTGTGTTCTTCATTCCAAACTTGTAAGGATTGATCTGTTTTCACCGTGTCGATAGGCTGAATATGTTCCAAGTGTTCAATACGCTGGCTATATCATTCCCGTTGACAGTATGAAGAGATGGCTGTTCTGGATCGTACGTCTTTGCCTTATGATAATTGAAATACCCCATTAATCAAAACAATATAACAGTACTATATCAACCCGGTCTCTTATGGTATGTTATCCTGGTGAGCTCGACGTGTACTTACTGTTGTTACAGCGTGGCAAGGTTGCATGGAGAACGAGTTCATGCGGATTTCTGTGAGTGGTCGTATTATATAATTATAAGAGTTCCCTACGAACTATTTCCTGCAGTTGACGTGCGACGGAAATTCTGTCATTCCGAGGAACGGTTTCGGTCTAACTCAATACCCGTAAGTATAACACATCACTTGTCACTTTACCCACGTCTTGACGAACCTCAGCGACACATTGGGGCCCTACCAAGCCTGCACTCTATTTGGGTCAACAGTTGGTAGCAACATAATCTCCGGGAAAGCTTACCTCAAAGCCGGCTATAATATTGACACTGCAGACCTCTGGAGAAGGAATTTCCTTGTGTTGCTCGGCTTCTTCTTAGCGTTCCAGGTTACTCAGATCCTGGCTCTCGAATTTTATCCTGTAAGTGACTGCTTTCTTCTAACGCCACTTGGGTACCCTGATCACAGTATGCTCCAGCAATATGGTTACAATCTTTCCATCAACATCTTTGCGAAAGAAACCGACGAGATCAAGAAGCGTAACGCTATACAGAGGGAGAAGAAGCAACAGCACAGAGAAAAGTTAGACAAGTTGGGCAACAATGATAAAGAGATCTCGAGAAAAGAGAAATATGATAAAGAAGGAAAGGGCGAAAAATACGAGCAGTACGGTCACTCGAGATAGGCCTGTTCGTGTTCTAACCCGTTTTGTACAGGGACGCCGCTAAAGAACATCGGGCTACTTTTACTTGGGAAAATCTCGACTACCACGTGCCTGGCCCTAACGGTCCTATTCGCCTCCTCCACGACGTGTTCGGCTATGTGAAACCTGGGACACTGACTGCACTCATGGGTGCTAGCGGTGCCGGGAAGACAACATGCCTTGACGTTCTAGCGCAGCGCAAGAACATTGGCGTCATTACTGGTGATGTCCTCGTTGATGGCAGGCCACTTAACTCCGACTTCGCTCGTGGTACAGCTTATGGTATGTCGAAAAAGGAGTGGACTTTTTACAGTTGCTTATGTATTCATTTCCACTAGCCGAACAAATGGACGTACACGAAGGTATGTAGCTATATATGTGTATGTTCAGGCCTCCCGCTGAAGCTTTCATGTTAGGCACTGCCACCGTTCGCGAGGCCATGCGTTTCTCTGCCTACCTCCGTCAGCCAGCGCATATCTCTCAAGAAGAGAAAGATGACTATGTTGAGGAGATGATCGAACTTCTTGAACTGCAAGATCTTTCCGAGGCTCTTGTTTTCAGTTTGAATGTTGAGGCACGCAAGCGTCTTACTATTGGGGTCGAACTTGCCAGTAAACCGGAACTTCTTCTCTTCCTGGACGAACCCACATCTGGCCTGGATGCTCAAAGGTATGATGCTTGTTCTATAAAGAAAACTCTCACTCATCGTGTTATCACACCTCAGCGCATGGAATCTCGTTCGTTTCCTTCGTAAACTTGCTGACCAGGGGCAGGCTATCCTATGCACTATCCACCAGCCGTCTTCTCTTCTTTTCGAGAGCTTTGATCGCCTATTGCTTCTAGAACGTGGCGGTGAGACCGTCTACTTTGGTGATATCGGTGAAGACTCTAGCATCGTTCGCGATTATTTCGCTCGGCATGGTGCCCTTTGCCCGCCCAACGTCAACCCTGCTGAGTATATGCTTGAGGCAATTGGTGCTGGCGTCAGCGCAAGAGTCGGTGATCGTGATTGGAAAGATGTATGGCTGGACTCTGAAGAGAGCCATAAGGTTAGAGAAGAAATCAAGCAGATCAAGGAGAGAGAACTTGCCAAACCTCAGTCGGACGGGAAGGCACTGAGTACTTGTAGGAAACATTTGCCTCCTTACCCAGAACACTAACTGAGTTGTATATCTTTCCTTAGATGCGACATCATTCCTATACCAGCTCAGGATCGTGTCGCAAAGAAATACCCTGGCCTTGTGGCGATCTCCCGACTACATCTTCACCCGCATCTTTGTATCTTCATTCATATCTCTCTTCATTTCACTATGTTTCCTTCAAGTTGGAAACAGTTTAAGAGACCTTCAATTTCGAGTGTTTGCAATGTAAGTGCGTATGGGCTTTTTAAAACAAGTAAATTTGACCTGTTTGCCAGTTTCTGGGTTGTTGTGTTACCTGCCATCGTGATGTCTCAAATTGAGCCGTTGTTCATCCATAACCGTCGGGTCTTTATTCGAGGTGAGTTTTGCGTTGCACCGATGTCTGGTAGATCGTTCTGATCACGTTGTGCTATCCAGAGTCCTCTAGTCGAATCTATTCTCCTTATGTTTTCGCCCTCAGCCAGTTAATCGGAGAGATACCATATAGTATCGTTTGCGCCATCATTTATTGGGTCCTCATGGTACGCCAGGTTCTACATTCCTCAATACTACCGTTGACATACTCCAGGTTTACCCTATTGGTTTTGGTCAAGGAGCTGCTGGCATCAATGGCACTGGTTTCCAACTTTTGATTATCATATTCATGTTGTTGTTTGGTGTGTCTTTGGGTCAATTAGTTGCGGCTCTTTCGCCTAGTGTGCAAGTAAGTCTATGCTTGATTCATCGTTTCCTCAGTGGACACTGATAACCATCATATTCATAGGTCGCCGTCCTATTTAACCCTTTCCTCGGATTGGTCCTTTCTCAGTTCTGCGGTGTTACCATTCCATACCCTTCTTTAATCAAATTCTGGAGATCTTGGATCTACGAGCTTGATCCCTACACTCGTACATTAGCTGCCATGGTTTCTACGGAGTTATAGTATGTGACATGATTTTTGCTATTGCACTTAGCCTTTGCTGATACTTATCAAAAGTGGCCTCAAAATCAAATGCAAAAGCGACGAGTTCGCCATTTTCAACCCCCCTCCCGGTCAAAATTGCAATGACTGGGGTCAAGCATTCGTTGGCAAATTTGGAGGTTACATCGAAAACGTGAACGATACGATCAATTGCAAATATTGTCAATACCAATGGGGAACTGAATTCTACGAATCTCTTAATATCAAATTCTCTAACAGATGGCGAGACGCCTTCATTCTTTTCTCTTTTTTCGGTGAGATTACTTTCGTCTTTCGATAACTGTGCCCGGTGGCTAACAACTAAATATTTTAGCCTTTAATATGATTGTCACGATAAGTGAGTAACTCACTACTAGATTGGTACTACTACACCTGACACAATCTCTTTCACAGTTGCTTCTCGCCTTTTGAGATATGCCAAACGGTAATGTCACTTGACGAACTAGATTTAGGGACGATTAGTAGAACACATCATTATATGCATAACGACTGGCTAAGCTTAATTGATTACACCACATTCTATACCTCGTATATAATTGCATCTCGAAGTGTTTCGGAAGTTACAAACTATTGTTACATTATGAATGTTGTGTGAAATGGATAGTCTCATTAATGTTCAGTGTTGGGCAATGTTAACATAGTTTGGAGGCTGCTTGAGGTTGTGTTTGAATGGCGAGACATGCAGAGGAGTAGCTTAGCTTACCAAACCTTTGAGAAGAGCTGTATTTTCTCCAGACACCTTCCCTTCGGCGAGGAGACCCAATAAATTTCACATTGGGGTCAAGCCCCCATACCAGCTCCCACAGCGGAGGTCACACAAAGACGACTCTTGCCGCCGCACCAACCAGCGAGCATCGAGGACGACCCTGAAGTAGTCGATACGCAGTTCGTCATCTGTGCGAAAACGGTTCGCTGCCTGTGTATAGTATTTCGACAAGTTGGAGAAAGATTATTGATTAGTATTGGGTATGAATGAACAATGAAAAGAAAATGAAGCACTCACGCCAAAGGCATCCCTTTGTGGGTAGCGCACGAATGACAGCAAGAAGCCTGGGTCCATAGGTCTACCATGAGGTGGGGTCAGGTCTACATCAAGGATCTTCTGTGCGTATTTGCTGGTTTGTTAAGTTGTACGCAGTTATTGGTTTATAACTCTGCGTCCCTCCATTCCATTCCAATAGCAACATTCGCACTGGCACTTGTCTCCATGATTCCAGCCGTACTGAGACTCGATTTCATCGCGAGAACCCTCTGCCATAGTAATTTATCATGTGGACTCGAATCAGTAACGATTAATGTGGCTTCATTCAAATTTTCGTCGTTCACCATTCTCAGCTCGGTCTTCTTAGGCCCTTTCAGGCCTCCCCCAAATTGAGTTTTAAGATGTTGCTGTTTTGTTGGCTCAACGGTCTTTGGTAAACAGTTCAGCGCTGCGATTTACGCATCAACTATAGGTCTGCCATGGAGAGTAGATAAGTTGATTTCGTCAAGAATAGACTATGGTCATTTGCAAGTACTATATATAATGGATCCTCCAAAGTCTTTTCCAAGTCCCCAGGAATTACGGTTCAGTAGAGAGCTTCATAGGTTGAAGTTGCAGCTTTAAATGCAATTAATCTCAGAATAGGAATTGCTGAAAAACGGCTGACTTACCACCGGAACACCGTCAGGTGCAGCTGTCGTTTCAAGAGTTACTTCACCCTTCGCAAGAAGCTCCGTGAACTGTTTTTCGAAGGCCAAAACTGGATCAATCCATTGCTTTCGGTGTGGCGAGTCGGCACTATACTCCCAAATACGTATCATATCAGGTATAGCCTCCCGTATCAGTTTGCAGATCGGGAGTGTTAGTTTGAGGGGGCTCCCAGCAAACCAGTGACCCTCGAGTGCAACTTTGAGATACGATCCATAAAATTCGTCATCCTTTGGAAAAAGTGTTGCACCCTGGAAATAGTGTTTGGCTGATTCCAAGTAAAGAGGGATACTTTGCTCGGGATCACTTTCTTTCATTGCCATCCTCATGAAATACCAGCCCAAAATACTACGAGCACAAAATGTTAACTGGGGTAGAGACGAAAGGTGGTAGTGAAAGTACATGTGCAACGTACACCTTTGCATCAGCTGTGGGGTAGACCCAGAACGAGAGGAAGAAACCGGGATTGACCTCTCCTGTGGGTGGAATAAGTGTATGGTCAATAACCTCTTGAGCCACTTTTGCAATTTCATCCAAGGTGACATTTGAAGAGTTCCGACTATACGACTAAGAGGTGTGATTCAGATAATCGGCCAAGAATCCATTATAACACGACATGCCTCCATGAGAGTATTCATATATAGTCGTTTCACGCCACGGATGAAAGAAGCATCAAAGATGGTACCACGGTCTTCGCGAGAAACATTCTTCCATGTGCGAGCTCCCCACTCTAGCATTTCAAGTGCAAAACCAAAGAACTCTGCAATAGGTCCAGAGGTACCCAATGTCGACTGGAGGAATCCACGCATGATCCAAGCTCTGTAGCCGTTCAGCCATCCAATGTAGTTTTAGTGCTGGTATTCAGCTCTTACCTAACAGTCAGAGCCAGAGCAGGACGAACAGCTCCCCAACCCGAGGATTTCAGCCGCCTCAAAGCATCCTCCTGAATCTGCTTCGGGCCTCCCGTGGTCCACGCTTTACTCATACTGGCTTCCAACATAACTACCCGATCGTCACAATTAGGAGACCCCGCACTGCTAAGTGTCAAAAGCTCACTTTGCTTATTATATTTGTCCATAAAATCGTTCTCCGTGATATGAAACGCTCGTTTATCACCTAGAATCGAATTTGTGAAAGAAGTAATTACCTAGATGATCACGAATTAGTCAATGGTGGTACAGGCTGCGGTTTTCATTACACCGGTCTGTCCGTACATAGCCTCTTGGCCATTGACACGTCGAGTTTTTTGTTTGCTCATGCCATCGAGACCTTCTTGAAAGCTCTATATTTAGTGAATTATGTATCAACTTGTAAAAAAGTGCAGAAAACGAGGTGGACTCGCCTTATATGCATGGTCGATCACGAACGCCTGTCGAGGGGTGTCATCCCAATCAATATAGGTAGCAAGTCATGGTTTAACTGACGCTAGAGTTTATCTTCGTTTGAGACAGAAGGCCGGCCACCATTCCCCCAGCCCTTGTCCAAGGGAGATTGTCCTTTTGAACGGACCCTGGGGGCACGACGTAGGCACCGAAAGGCTCTCGGCAGTTCATACCTGCTTCAGCTTTCTTTAGGCCTTCATCAAACTGATTTTTTAGAATTTGGTCTTGCGGTGTAAGTTGTTTTTTAGGGAGACAGTTCAATGCTTTTTTAAACGCATTTATGCTCTCTGACCATGTCCCTAGTGCCTGACAATAGATGTATTGAGCGGTGTCTGTTGCGATCTAGTAACCATGAATCACTCACCAGGTAGCCAGTCCCTTGGCGCCCCCAAGCTTTCGCATATTTTGGATCGAAGGTCGTTGCCTATATTCCATGACGAATAAATGGGTATGTCAGCCAGTGGTATGTTTATAATCTGATAGGAGCACCTTTTTCGCGTCATAGACTGCATCCAAGTATCTGTTATGATGAAAGATGGAGCTCACGAACACGTATGATAATATAAACTTCACTTCTTCATAGACAAAGCACTAGCAGCACGATTCGCCCAAAGTACTGCATTCTTCGGATCTTGTTTTATGGCTTCAGAGTACTTGTCGTATGCGGCTTGATATTGGCCAGATTGATGAAATGCATTGCCTTCAGCTTTCAAAAGCGCGACGTTGTTGCTAGGAGAAGTGTTTATGGAGGTCATTTGCGATGCAATGGTGAGTCAGAGGGATGTAGTTCACAAAGAAAAAGGGTCTGTTGTTTTTTATATATTGAAGCCATTGTCATTTGCAACGAGGTTCAGGTTTGACGGCGATCACACAACTAAAATTAGCGCTCACCTATAGGTTACATGTGACATTGGCTGACAGTCGGTCACAGCTAAAATGGGAAACAGTCAAAAGCCATTGAGAAACACTACATGAAGTTAGAGTAGTCCATCGCCCTTGGGTTCACCATCGACGCAGCGGTTTACGAATTTTTAAGTACAATGGAAGACTGTCTGTAGGAATATATTCTTTCCGCGCCATCTTCATATAATACCAACCAGGATCTTCGATGACGTCACAGGTAGGTCGATAAGGTATCATCTTGACGCGCTTACACCTTTACATTGGCCTTGGGGGTGGACGCCAGACCTTGGTCTGTGAAATTTTAAGTAACACTGAGGTCGTTGAGAGTAAGATATCCTGTCACATTAGCGGTATCCGGCTCACTTCATTTACTATACTTGTTAAGAAAGTCGGAACACATATTTATCGTGAAGCATCACATTCGTAAAAGTGAGATAACCTGTTTGGTAAAAGTATCAGGTCAAGAAAAACTACTGAGCGAAATCGTAATCACATCCGTCGTTCTAAACATGCCTTCCTGGCCATTGACAAGGCGAGTTTCTAACCGTTTTTTTTAGCCGTCGAGGCCTTCCTGATAATTTCTACAGAACGCAGATCGTTAAAATTATCTAGTAAAGAGGTAAGTGAGAGAACAGTTAACTTTTAAACACCCGGGCAAGAATTAGCCCATCCTGTGCGGGGATGCTCTGAACATGACAGATACTGGGATTGTTTTCCATTGCGAGCCAACCATCCCCTCAGTTCGTCTCTATGAAAGGTTTTTTTTTGCGATGGAGCTTTCGGGTACAATGATGTGCTCAGGGGAGTTTCTTGCCTTTGGACGCTTCTGCCTTCTATGAGTTTGGTCCTGCTTCTTCAGTTCCCCTCTATGGAGGCAACTTAAGGTCTTGTGAAAAGAGTCCACAGTTTTGGTCTATGAGCCTATTGTCTAAAAAGTGTTTTTTTTTTCAGACAATCCGTAAGTATCAAGGGTTTGTAGTGAGGAAGCCTTACCATGAGCCAGTTCCCTGACGTCCCCAAGCTTTGCGTATGTCTGATCAACAGGATGAACGTTCTTATTAAGCAAACCTGTGTCATCGATCTATCTTTTAGAATGTGGCCTCGAGACAATCAACGCGACGTGACGGAATGGAAGGGAAACTCGATTTTCACAGTTAAAGTGTTGGCAGTATTGTTAGCTCAAAGGACTGCTTTTTTTTTGGATGACTTCCGAATACTTGTTGTACACTGCCTTATATTGACAAGGTCTTGGACGCCATCGTACTGGGGAGTAGCGAGTCGATGGTGGTGGTGGTTGAATTCATTTATAATGAGTTGTTACATATCGTTTCCCATTGAGTACTAGATTTCGGTGTCCAAATTCTCCCTTCTAGGAACGTTCAAACGTTCAAGGATGCATGGGATAAATTAAACATTTATAGCATTAGGTGTATGTTATTGTTGCTTGGGTGCATGGTGAAACTGACAAGATTATAAGCACTCCCAACGAATGGAACCAAAAGACTCACGATATCTCGTAGTTGAGATTGCGCATCGTTGAATTGCTTTTCTAGATATTTCGACTGGGCACAAATGAGTTCAGGAGTATAGCTGATCAATTACATCTTGCGCACCTTTTTGTTCAAACTTGAAATGTCATCTGCTAACTCCTTCTCTTGTGACTTTAACTCTTCTTCCATAGTGACACGGGGGACTTGCATAAACCTAAGGAAGTAGGCTTGACATGATAAGAAGGAAAGATCGTGACCTACATTTTCCCCACACCCTTGTACAAGTTCACATCTCCTTTGATTTGGCTAATTTCATCAATAGTGAGCTGCAGAATACGACGTTCGCGATCCTTAGTTGCCGTTTGCTGCTGTGAGAGCTGTAGGGCTCGTTGCGATTGAACCGCAGTCTGTTGAATTTGGACCAAGATCTGTACGGGGCGGTAAAGGTTGAGAGGGCGGTCATTGCGAAGAAGACCGAATGGCGGACACCTTTCTCAGGGTATCGTCAGAGAGAGACATATCGACAGCGAAGAAGCCAGAATTATCTCAGTCTGGGGTATGTGGCTGTGGTAAAGTGACCGTGACCGAAGTTGCAAAATATTTACCTTGTCGCTCAGGCTGCCTCCAACCTCTTCTCTACCATTTATCTACTCCTGAAGTTCGCACGGGCTCATAGATATCTTCTCCACGTCCCCATATATTCACGCTGCATAAAGTTGTTCTACTCGTGCAATGGCTTCATTCGAAGATTATGATGAGTTCGGGAACTACATCGGCGCCGACATCGACTCGGATGACGAAGATGAAGTCCCACGGAACGATTTCCAACAGCAACCAGATGCTATACCTCTAGAAGGCTTCGATGAGGAACCAATGGAGGATGTGGAAGAAAATGCGTTAATGGAGGTTGACGGTTCGTTTGCATGTTCAATACATGATTTCCGCCTCGAACATTATGGTTTAATAGTACCTCATAATGCTGTAATTCTACACGAGGACAAGCAGTACTATCCATCGGCATCAGATGTTTACGGTCCTGAGGTTGAAACAATGGTGCAGGAGGAAGACGCTCAGCCTCTCACTGAGCCCATCATCGCACCAATTAAAGTGCGGAAATGGACAGTGGAAGAAAAGGGCATGCCAGAGACACGATTTGATAAAGGGTGAACTGGGAAACGTTTTCCCAACCAGCTCACTCAAGCTAACTTGCACAAGATTTTTGTTGAATATGACAGGGTTTCCTGAGATGATTCGTAATGTCGCCGTGGTGGGACACCTGCACCACGGAAAAACTGCGCTGTTGGACATGCTCGTGTTTGAGACACATAAACTGATCTGGGACGCAGATAAGCCAGTGAGTATAGTAAGAAATTATTTCATCCGACGCTCACCAACACCCAAACAGACGAGGTACACTGACACGCACGTTCTGTCTAGAGACCGCGACATCTCTATTAAATCCTCACCCATGTCACTTGTCCTTTCAACGACGGCAGGCAAATCACATCTCGTACATTTTATCGATACTCCAGGGCATGTCAACTTCTTCGATGAAGTTGCTTCAGCTATTCGTCTTGTGGACGGTATCCTCCTTGTTGTTGACGTTGTTGAAGGGGTGAGCGAATACCTTCCCCTTTGCTGTCATCATTAGTTGCTGTCTGATGAGTATTACACTTTTAGTTGATGGTCGGCACAGAATCTGTACTTCGCCACGCCTTGCAAGAAGGTGTCAAAGTAACTCTTGTGGTGAATAAGGTTGACCGGCTCATCCTTGAATTACGCATCAAACCTGCCGATGCATACTATAAAATTAAACATACTATTGAGGAAATTAACACCTTTATCAGGTCAGTGGAGCATGTGTCAGACTTTACATTTTCGTATGCTGACACTCATGTATAGTGCTATTGACCCAGATCCGGCACTAAGACTAAGCCCTGAAAACGGTAATGTTGCGTTTGCAAGCACTGACATGAGCTGGAGCTTCACCTTGCACTCATTCGCGCGAATGTACGCGGACACTTATGGTACGTGCACAGTTTATGAGCATCTGAACGATTAATCAACTTTCACATATTAAGGCAAGTTAGACGTACCTTCGTTTGCTGAGCGCCTTTGGGGCGACATCTACTTCAACGATGAAACAAGAAAATTCACCCGCAAGCCCGCTGATCCTGAGCACAACCGCACCTTCGTACATTTCATTCTAGAGCCCCTCTACAAAGTCTATAGTCATGTGCTCAGTGAAGAAACAGATACACTGAAGCAGACACTCGACGGGTTGGGCATCCAACTGAAACCCGTCATGTACAAGATGGATGTAAGGCCGCTATTGAAAGCTGTCTTGGACCAATTCTTCGGACCATCGACAGGTCTAGTTGACGTTATTGTGGATCACATCCCATCGCCAATAACAGGTGCCGAAGTTAAGGTAGATATAATTTCCTTTGTGTGAAACACATGTTGACAACCCCCTTCAAGGTTGAGGCAACCTATACTGGGCCTCAGACCTCTGACTTGGTTGCGTCAATGAAAGCGTGTGATCCCCAAGGTCCTGTGATGGTCCAAATTGCAAAGCTTTATCATACCACAGACGCCCAATCATTCAGGGCATTCGGCCGTGTTCTGAGCGGAACGTTGCGAAGGGGTATGGATATCAAGGTCTTAGGAGAAGGCTACTCTCCAGAAGATGAGGAAGATACGATGAACGCTGCTGTGGAGGACATTTGGATACACCAATCTCGGTGTGTTCCCATTCCTATATAATGTTGGCCTCCAATACAGATTATTTAATAGGTACTTCATACCAGTCGATGAAATCCCAGCAGGCAATTTAGTCCTCATAGGTGGTGTGGACGCGTCGATCTCGAAAACAGCCACCTTGGCAGGTGTTGACATTGAGGAGGATCTCCACATCTTCCGACCCATCAAACATATGACACAATCCGTTCTAAAGATCGCAATCGAACCCATTGCGCCCTCAGAACTGCCGAAGATGTTGTCAGGTCTGCGGAGCGTCAACAAATCTTACCCGCTTTTGTCAACAAAGGTCGAGGAAAGCGGAGAGCATGTCATCATTGGAACGGGAGAGTTATATCTCGACTGCGTGATGCACGATCTTCGTAAGTTATTCGCCGAGATTGAAATCAAAGTCTCGGATCCTGTCACAAAGTTTTGCGAAACGGTGCTGGAGACGAGTGCGCTGAAATGCTATGCTGACACACCGAACAAGAAGTAAGTGTCTGAACAAGGCAGTTGAGTAGGTGGACTGATGTTCTTCTGTCAACGCAGAAATAAAATTACGATGATTGCTGAGCCCCTGGAGCGGGGTATCGCAGAGGACATCGAGCGAGGTCGTGTGCATATGCGTATGCCAGCCAAGGAACGCGGCAAGTTTTTCGAGGAGAAGTATCAGTGGGATCTCCTAGCCTCTCGATCCATATGGGCGTTTGGGCCTGATGAAAATGGACCAAATATTCTTCTGGATGACACTCTCCCATCACAGGTTTGCCTGCCAGCTCAGCCTTTGAATCACTACTCACCCATGCCTGACTCCAGATTGACAAAAAGCTGCTGGGAACGGTGAAGGAGCATATCAAACAAGGGTTCCAGTGGGGTGCTCGAGAGGGTCCACTGTGCGACGAGCGTGCGTCACTTTATTTTGTTCTTTCAGAGGAACCCAACAGTCTCATAGCGTAATGCAGCCATGCGAAACGTAAAATTCCGCGTACTAGACGCTACTCTTGCACAAGAACCAATCTTTCGTGGAGGAGGACAGATCGTTCCCACGGCACGTCGTGTCTGTTACTCATCGTTTTTGATGGTGAGAGATCATATACTGTTCTACGAATCAAATTTACCTGATGCATAAAACAGGCAACCCCTCGATTAATGGAGCCTATTTACTACGTAGAAGTTCAAGCACCTGCCGACTGTATATCTGCAGTCTACACTGTCCTTGCTCGACGCCGTGGTCACGTCACACAGGACATACCAAAAGCAGGGTCCCCGTTATACACCGTGAAAGCCCTAATACCTGTGATTGATGCGAATGGATTTGAAACAGACCTGAGAACAGCGACACAAGGGCAAGCCTTCTGTCTCCAGTTGTTTGATCATTGGTCCATAGTGCCAGGTAGGTTTACGGCAGCTCTCATGCCTCCACGTCTTCAGGTAACTGACAGTATGTGGCAGGTGATCCCACGGACACGAGTATCAAGCTTCGGCCCTTGGAACCTGCTTCTGGGCAAGCGCTTGCACGCGATCTTGTGCTGAAGACACGTCGGAGAAAGGGCCTCGGTGACCAAATTGCAGTGTCCAAATATTTGGACGACGAGTTTGTAGTGAGTAGTTCCAGCCTCATTATGCTTTTACTTGAAACTAAGGTTTGCCGCAGTTGGCGCTCTCCGCCTCTGGGCACGCAGACTTGCTCGGATAAGTCTTAAGGAGATGTTGTACTAGATAGAAATATGTACCTTTGACAACCTTTTGAGCAGCTTTGAGCATTGATCGCGTCCACGTGATGTGTGGGAGTTGAATAATGCCACGTATGCCCTGTCGGAGTGAGCGGTATTTAGGACTGGGCCATCTAAATTTCACAGCTCATTCACACTCTCTCGTTATCCTCCTTTATACCGGCCCTTCGTACCAACATGCGAAGCGTAGCGCTCTCTGTTCTCGCCATCGCTGCCTCTGGCGCGCTGGCCAGCACGGATTCCGATGCCCCCAAACCGACGTTCACTGTACGTCGACTCTCACGCAAAATAGTGGAATTGTTGCTCATTGTTACCTACAGCCAACTACTCTTAAGGCGCCATTCATTGAACAGTTCACGGATGATTGGTCAGAACGCTGGACACCCTCGGAGGCGACCAAGAAGACCCCAGTTGGAGGTGAGACCTTCAGCTACGTCGGCAAGTGGGAGGTCGAGGACCCTCTCATCTCCGTCATCGACGGTGACCAGGGTCTCGTCGCCAAGAGCAAGGCAGCCCATCACGCTATTTCTGCCCCCTTCTTCAAACCTATCACCTTCGCCGATAAGCCTCTCGTGGTTCAATATGAGGTCAAGTACCAGAAAGGTGGCAACTGTGGCGGTGGTTATGTCAAGCTCTTAGAAGATGGTTTCCAAACCAGCGGAAAGGAGTTCTCTGATACCACACCATGGGTAGTGATGTTTGGGCCTGATCTTACATGCCCTGGAACGAAGGTATGTTTTTGGTTCGCTACCTTGTGATCTGTATTTATTAGAACCCTTTCAGATGCACTTTATCTTTCGTTACAAGAGCCCTAAGACTGGCGAAACCGAGGAGAAGCATCTCAAACTTCCTCCCAGACCTTCTATTGAGAAACTGACCAACTTGTACACTTTGGTTGTGCAGTAAGCCTAGATCTATTTCATAGCTTCTCAAACTAACTTTTGCTGATCAGTCCTAACAATACTTACAACGTATTCTTCAACGGTGAGAGCGAGAAGACCGGCAGCCTACTTGAGGATTTCGAGCCCGCGGTCAACCCTCCCAAGGAAATTGATGATCCCAAGGATAAGAAGCCTGAAGATTGGGTCGACGAGAAAAAAATTGCGGATCCTGATGCAACTAAGGTCAGATTTTTCTCCTTCAGTATTACGAAAGTCAGCTAATTATCGTTCGATTCATTCAGCCAGCTGATTGGGATGAGGACGCACCCTATGAAATCCTAGATGAGGAGGCTGTCAAGCCTGAAGGCTGGCTCGATGATGAACTCTCAGCCATCCCAGACCCTGGTAAGCTCTTACTTCCAGCAGTATAGCATAATGTCATGAAATGCCTTAGACGCGACCAAGCCCGAAGAGTGGGATGATGAGGAAGATGGTGATTGGGTTGCTCCCGTCGTTCCCAACCCCAAATGTGCAGACACTCCTGGCTGCGGTGAATGGAAGCGGTACGTCTTACAATATTATCAGCACGTAGAACAAGATATTGAACCATTCTGTCTAGCCCCCATAAGGCCAACCCTGATTACAAGGGCAAGTGGTATGCACCTCAGATTGACAACCCTGCGTACAAGGGTGAATGGGCTCCTCGCAAGATCTCCAACCCTGATTGGTATGAAGATTTGACCCCCGTCAAGTCTCTGTCCAAGATTGTGCGTCCCGTCACCATTAACTTTGAACCATCATTGACTGTCTGATTTAGGGTGGTGTCGGTATTGAGCTATGGACAATGACTGAGGACATTCTCTTTGACAACTTGTACATTGGCCACTCCCTTGAGGATGCTCAAGCTCTTGCCAAGGAGAGTTTCGGTATCAAGAAACCTCTTGAGACTGCTGCAGAGAAAGCCGCCACCCCTGAGGTTGAAGAGGATGATTCTACCACAACCTCCTTCAAGGAAGATCCTATCAGCTTCATCCGAGAGAAGGTTCTTATCTTCATCGAGGCTGCCAAACTCGACCCCATAGCCGCTTTCACTTCTCAACCCGAGACCGGCGCTGCGCTTGCTGCTGCTCTCTTCACATTCCTTGGCATGATCGGCGCTCTCTTTGGCCTTGTTGGTGGCTCACAGCCAGCTGTCGTTAAGGTTAGTTAATATCGTAACATCTATCCTTCCTCACTCACTCCATATATTCGTAGTCGACAAAGAAACCTGAAACTGAGAAAAAGGCTACTGCGGCACCTGTCGCTCCCGCCGGTGAGGAAAAGAAGGATGACACACCCGTCAAGAAGCGCAAGTAGAGAATGTGTTGTGCTGATTGGGATCTCTTGGGAGGGAGTGTTCCGATGATGTACGTGGCGGAGAGTGTACCCTGCAACCCCAGTTTCCTTAATTGTAGTCACCGCTATTGGCGCCTGATTATTCGTCCCTGCATATGATAACTAAAGGATGTGTACTAGTTAGGGGTTATAATTATTATATCTGGGATTCTGATATTTACAGGTGTTCTAACTTAGTGACGTGGCGCCTTCACGTATATTGATAAGGAGGTTTTACGTCGTTCTCAACGACAGATGGTGTTACCCCAGCGCAGTGGAAAGACTCCTCCGTGCCCACAAAACTTTGCACCGAGGTTGTCCGTCTATGTGCTGTTGAAAAAGCAAACTCCGTGAAGAGGACTGGTTTATAGACACTTATTCTCGTTCTGGGCTCAATCGTTGCAGTAGGGTTTTGGGCATGCCAGACGGCCCTGAACGGCGTGGCTATCGCTGTGTGCAAGGATGTCAGTCTGTCAACTGTGTCATGCTTCAAACGCGATGTAAGGTGGGCGACATACCATTAGATCGCAGTCTCAAGAAAGGACGGAGATCATTGTGTCGTTCACTGCGCCACCGTTTCCAAAACACCACGAGGATGAAGAACGTGGTTATAAATAACACGATACCCACTGCCAGAAGAGCAATTTTGGTGGAACTTAAGACGGGTTTTTTTGGTAAGTTTACTGCGGCTGATGTAGTGCTAGAAGGGGAGGAACTGCTCGTAGACTCTGAAGTGGTCAAAGTCGAAGTGGTCGACACTGATGTAAGAAAGAGCGAAGTTGAGGATGTGATCATTGGCGTGGCCAATGACAACAAGGTGGGCGATGACCAGGAAGTAGTTGAGGATTGTCTGGAAGACTGGCTGATGGGCAGGAAGGTGTCGATATTGGGAATATCATCAGAAATATGAGGGAGGGCTATGGTGTAGGCCAAGTAGTCCAGATTGAATGCAAGCCCTTTGGCTTGAATAACCTCGATAACGAGAGTATGTTGTTGAGCATCCAGAGCATCATCGAAAAACAGTAAGAAATGCTGGCCGCTGCTGTCTCGACCGGGTAGAACCCCTGAGGAATCTCGTGTGACTCCGTGCGCCTGGAGGGCTACGGGCTTATCGTCCAATGAATATTTCACGATTAAAGAGCCTGCGTGTTCCCATGACATTACACCGTAGACATAAATGGAAGTTCCTGGAAAGATACTGAAGTAAGAGAAAGCTGAGCCTAAGTTTGGCAAGATACTGGCCTATGAATTGGAAGGAGACGGTGTCGCCAGCTTGGTCACTACTATGCGTGCCGTTTTGGAATGGTATCACCTTAATATCTCCGAATGAAGTGAAATTTCCTGCACTGAACGTCCAGCTACCATTGTAATGAAGTAGAGGGTTGGTATTGTCGACGATGATGTGTTGTCCCGTTTGTACCATTGAGTTCTTGACAGTGACCGTCATAAAATCCAAGGATGCCTGGGTCAAGCCATCTATTTTTATTGTATGTGAGCCGTCTTTCAGAAGGGGCGATTGATACCATTGGCAGTAGCTGGATGAACTGGCGAACGAAGTTTCATATGATTCATTCTTATCAATAGTAATCAACATCGACTGAGGTGCTGAATATGGAGGCGTGTTTCCAAAAAATGCGATTGATTGTCCTGCCAGTATTCAAATATAACCATGAAAGATTCGAAGTCTGTTACAACGCACCTGTGAAAGAAAGGCTTAAAGACCCGCTGGCTGATGGAGTTGTGCTGAGAACAGTGGAGGAGCCATTGAACCATTGTGGCTGGGTATCAATCGCCCAAAACCCATCCTTTCCGCCCTCGTAAGAAATGAAAGGAGCAGTATTATCAATTAAGACCGTAAATGCTGACATGGTTAAAGGAGGGTGTAAGGGGAGTGCATCATGAACAGGGAAGGAAGGGATAGTATTCTTTAATGCGATTGCGCGAAACCACCATCGGGAAATCATGATACACACAGCATCCTTGTCATGGAGAATAAAACTCTGCACGGAACATGGTGTGATAATCTTGTGTGAAGCCCAACTGAGGTCGGCCATAGAAATATTGATTGCATGAGAACCAAGACGATATGTAGATCATCAGCAACAGATGATGAGTAAATTTGAGAGTAATATCAATTGCAAGCAGTGGCAAGCTGTATGGTAAGTAGCGGGTGAAGTAAAGCCACGCGGACAAGCCTTGATCAGTGTGGTCGACTTCAAGCCAGCCCTTATTATTTGTCATCACGTTTGAAAGCAAACATTGTCCTTCCGCCAAGTCACCACACCACTGCCTCTATCATCGTCTACAGCCACTGCCGCGTTTGTCGCGAGAAAGTCCTTTATTTTAATTCAAGGAACTGCATTTTCATTGTAGCTCCAAGGTTATCCATGGTTCGGACAAGCACAGTAAGTCGACGTGTATACCCATCAAAATACCTACTTGCCTAGAGCCTGATTGATCTATGGGTACATTCTAGTCTGATGACAAGGAGCCTTCCAGAAAGAGATCTACCCCTAGGACGAAAGCTGTTGTATCTGGGGTCTGGCCTTGTAAAATAAATGGGTGCAATAAGCAGTTTGCGCGTGAAGCAGATTTAAAGCGACATCAAAGAACCACGAAACTACACTCTATGCCCAGTTTGTTCGTCAACGCTCCCTCGCTACGTTCCATTCATCTGATATACAGACACCTGCTTCAGCGCTTGCCCCCAATGCGACGCAACATTCACGCGGGTGAGTACTGGTCGGTTATTGCACCCTCACCTTTTTCACCTACAAAGACAGACCGATGCTCTGAGGAGACACCAAAAGTCACGGTAATGTCATTAACACCCTACCCTTTCAAGACGTTTATCCCCAATACACAAGGCATAACGGAGTCGTAATCGAACCATCGGATGATTCAAAGGACGACGCTGAGGAGGATGGCTCCTCCGGTTCGCAATCTGAAAGCAGAAGTGCTACCCCATCATCCAAGGGCAAAGAAAGAGCCAATGTTCCGCCTATATCAACCGTACAATACACCCTTCCACCAGAGCGTCCTGGTCCATCGAGTTACTATCGACAACATACACTAACGGACGGTTGTAAGTACCATTCACTTTACGCGATACCATTGACTGACCCTTATTGTAGCCCACGTTCCCCGGCCACCTGTCGTTGACCCTCATTATCCTCAGATTGGTCTCCCTACATCATCCACCAGATTAAATATGTCTACACATTGGGGTTACCCTCACCCCTGGCCAGACGGTATACCGCAGCAATTGAGTTATCAGCAAATTTATTACCCTCCTCACTATCGTCCGAACGGGGCTGCGCAGCCGCTGGGACAACCTCCCTCACATGCAGGTATTAACCAACACCAACAATCCGCTTCTACCATTGGTGCAAAATCAACATCCCCGCCCCTGTCATGTCCTCCCCAGAGCACTCACCGGGGTGGTGCAAGTCTTGATAATGGAACTTCACGTGGGCAAGACGATGTTATCTCCATAACTACGATTGATCCCTCGCTCACACCCACGGATTCCAACACTCTCACAGAGCAGCAAGTATTGGAGATTACTCAAGCAGCGATGAAAGTCTTCGAAGCGCAGGAGGCAGAACAGCGTTCCAGTGTTGAGAGCCAAACCAAACTACCATCAACCACAGGCGTTGGTCCCCCCGGTGTGAACGGCAACACAGTTAGCATTCTCCCTGGCGGAGATAAACAAAGTCTCTTGTTGCATGAGTATACTGGGATGGATCACCTGCTCACAGAAGACGGGGAACCGATGCTCAACCCTGGTGAGTGATTTTCAAGTCTGCAGCAATGCTGTACTGAGCTCCACATTATCTAGCTGAACTTTTAACGCAGGTGGGTCTACTAAAGATATTAACCGCAGACCAATCACTAAAGCTTTTGAATAGGAGTCCCTCGCCGAATCTCCACCTCCGTGAATTTTTGTAATCGAACCACGATAGAAACATATTCTTCTGGCTGCTCCCATACAGCCATGCACGCCTTTTATTGATTGTCTCTCGGGTAATGTTGGCCTTGAATCTATGGGACGCTTCGCTATCGTTACTTGTATGGAATGATATTACTTGTGTATTCTACCCTTCGGAAGTTCCACTATATTCACGCCAACAAGGCATTCTTGCTTTCGAGTTCTGCTCAGTCAGTCTAAAGATATTTTTAGTATGTGTCGTTGATATTTTTACTGTTAAGTACATGTAACTACAAGCTTGTGGAAAGCTATGATACTAAGATGTGAGTCCCGAGTCACTGTTGAAAGTGATGGTGGTATGATTTGTACGGTGGATCTAAGATATTCACATTCGTTGGAGCCTCTAAAGGACTTTGACTTTGGGCCACTTGTATTGTGGACCAACCTGTGGATTCGCATGATTAGCAGTAAGATACAATGCGCAGTAGTTAGAGCTCTTACCTGTTTAACACACATGGCACCAAGGACATGACCTGTCTCAATACACTCATCAAGTGTTTTACCAGATACAAGCGCTCCGAGGAAACCACCGGCAAAGGCATCACCGGCACCGTTGGTATCGACAATCTCCTCATCCTTCAGAGCATTAACCTTAAATATTTTGGGGCTGTCAGGGTCGGCGGAGGTCACGAGCACGGTGTGCTCGGCTCCCTGAGTGAAAATGACAACACGAGGTCGGGAGGCGTTGGTTTTGGGGAGGATGGCGATGGACTTTGCAATAGCAGGAAGGTTTTTGGAGTCAGGCAAACCATTGGCGCTGGCCCAGGACTCTGCTTCGGCCTCATTTCCAATGACAATGTCACAGTAGGGTAGCACCTGTTTCAGCTGAGCACCGAAAAATTGAGGGATGAACGGAGCGGAGAGATTAATGGCAAATGTCTGCGACGAACATCTGTCAGATCCAAAGATACCATCAGTAGTGAAATTGAACATACTTTCCCAGCAGTTGCGGCCTTCTCGCTGAGCTCAAGTGCAGAGGCAGTGCCATGCGTCAAGAAATACCCCTCGATATAGAAGAACTTGGCAGCTTCTATGAGAGGAGCGACAGCTGAGGAAGAGAGATGCGACTGATCAAACTTCTCAGCGACACGCAAATCAGTCACAAGAGACCTACGTACACAGAAAACAGAATTAGAACGTGCTCCTGATAAGTACACTCCATCTCACCTGTGGTGGCCGGTGATAACGACTGCACAAGCACCAGTTTTTTCGCCTTTCTTGACTTGGTAGACTTCATCAAGGCCTTCCCGCTTGTTGGCAGCTTTGAGCTGTTCTGCTAGGTCATCATCACCAACACAACCAGTGTATACCACAGATCCTGGAGGAAGGATATACTGATTAAAAGATACGTGAGAGTCATTCATGGAAAGCTAGGACACTTGGGTGAAACTTACTGCGGCTCCTCGCGCAGAGTTCTGAGAAGCACCTCCAGCAACATAAGTTACTTTGTGCTCCTTGACTAGTTCATCGTAGCTTTATACTAAAATCAAAAAAGGAAGTAATAAAAGTCAGAAGTACTTACATAGGCGCGTGTTTCGCTTCAGCCAAGATCGCGTCGTTAGCATTGAGGCTGTACTTTTCAAGAAGTGCCTCTCCATTGTTGACCTGCATATCGAGCAGGGGGTTTCCCATACAAAACAGAGAATACGAGGCCATTGTACGTTAATTGTGTCGTAGGACAAGTTTAATGGGAAGGGAGAGAACAACAAACCGTGAGCTACACGAGTTTAGATTTTTACTTGTTAACAAGATGCAAAGTCGGATGATCGATGACATCGATGCAATCTTATCTTACATAATCCGATTTTATTCCATTAACCCCTAAGTTTCCCTTGCTCCAGTGCTCGTTCCCCGCAATGAAGTCACTCCGTACTACTTTCCCTCTTGCCACAACACATTCATTCCTTTCGACTTTCACATAGATGCCCTCTACTCGCCCTTCCCAGAATTTTGATGACATTTGAACCATTTCTCTTAGCACAGTATCACTTGGCATCCCACCCTCGTGAAGAATTGGTACAAGTGAAATGGAAGTCGCGGACAGAAGCCAAGAGAGTGTACCTCTATCCGCCCACACTCCCAAGCTACGATCATAGTAGTCGAATGCAACGAAGAGGTCGGGAAGATGGGTATAAGAGATAGAATGTGTGGCAAACATCCACTCCCCAAAGAGAATATAACGTCCTGGAAAATATGGGTCACGATCCAGCAATTTAAAGAGGTCGTCCCGATGACTTTCAACCCAATTATCAAGTTTCTTGAACTGCCCGTGACTTGAGGAATTAACGTAGTGGGATCGGTTCTGCACAATGATGCGGGAACGGTCTTCGGAAAGCGAGAATCCCATGTTTGCGCCGTCAATCTTCTCCGTGATGACAACCTTCCCATGGGATGGCATGACCGCAGCATCCGTTACAATATCGTCTGGGGTAGCCGCTCCTAAATTAATGAGATGCGCGGTGCGAGGGAACTTGTAGATGTCAATGGTAGGAGTCAGGCGGAGGATGAGTTCCTGGGCTGCCGCAAATGAACGAACAATGACGATGGCTTTGAATCCTTCCTCCAGAGTGGGTTGGGTATAAATGCTTTGCATCTGCTTCACAGCATTGCGCACGCGGCTTCCGGGAGAGAGGGTAGGGTGTCCTGCGCGCATCTGAGCCCGCGCAGTGCACAACTTACTATCATAGTCAAATATGATGCACACCGGAGAAGTACACCAGTTCGATGCCATGGAAAGCCATATTTTTCTATCAGCCGCCGCTGTGTTACATCTGTCAAGTAGAACACGACCTTTGGGATTGTTGCCTATCTCAGTTTCACAGGACGATCGGCTCCCAGTATCATCCTGTGAGATGTGGACCCAACTAGATGGATCTCTGGCGAGCAATGATCGAGAAAACCAGGACTTCCCGGAACCTGGAAGCCCTACTAGGATAAACAGATCGTTTTCTTTGCTCAGTGACCCTTCAATAACCAGAGGGCACGGCGGTGGCTCCGAAGGGAGGTCAGGAAAGACAGATTGGCGTTTCCAAATTGTACTACACCACTTCGAAACAAAATTCTCCTGCTGTGAAGTCTCAATACTCCCTGGGCGTAGATGACGAAGTAAGGCGACTGTTTCTGAAGCCGGAAGGTTAGGATGTGTCTGGCTGAGGTGGGGTTTCCCAAAACCAAAGGCCGCAATATAGCAGGCAGCTACAGTACCTGCACGGCCTTTACCCCCGCCGCAATGGATCAACAATGGCAGTTTATTGCAGTCTTCGATCATGGCAATAACCAGGTCCATTTGTTCGATTGAAGGAGGATGAAAATTTGGTATAGGGAGGAAAGTGTTTGTTATGAGTTTACCAACGAACCATGATGGTGGAAGAGGGCTCTCTTCAGTCAAGGTGAGAATGTGTCGGATGCCAAGATGAGGTGAGGCAAGGGTATCTATATCTTCTTCTCGACGTGGGGTTGACATTATAGCAAGGTAGTGCGGTATAAGCCAGCGAAAGAACCGAGGCAATTTATAAAGCTTATCACTGCGAGAGGTTGGGACGAAAAGGGAGTCTCGAGGGACCAACTGTAAAGAAGGTACAACAGTGCTCTCAGTGAGAGCAGAGCGTAGTTCGGTTGACCACGGCTCCAGGAGAAAATGGGATATTTTGGAGTATGTGACCTCGGGTATCTCGTTTTCTTTCATCACAGAACCCCATTCTGTGCACTTGGAGCACTCGATCAGCTTTTTGAAACAGTAGCGACGAACCTTGTCGTCTTCAGAGCGTTGATAAGCACAGGCGTACGATAACATTGATAGTTTGTGTGAGCCTGACCAAATCGCAGCATCTGCCATTCTAAGAAAGCCTTTGTGGGAATCGGGTTGTGCAAGGATGAGTTTCTTGGAAAAGTCCTGCGCTCGCAAGTACTTTCCATGTGCATGGAGGGTGTAGGACACATGGTCAAGGAATTCAAGACTATCACTTATTGGATACCCGGGAAGTAGGGAGTCAATTCCCTTGTCCATATGATGGTTATCGTATGTCGACAGAGTAATGTGGAAGTTTTTGGGAGGAAGACCCAGCTGCTTTCGAATGTGCTGGCCAGCAGCCCATATAATGACGGCGAAGAAAACTCCTGAGTCTACGTTTCCGCCGACGCCTGCATAGTGAATGTTCTCCGTATCAATCTGGATGTTCTCTAGTTGCTTAGTGTGAATAGTTTTGAGCTCCTCTTTAGTCAAGAGGGTGACATGGTATGGGCCATGGTACGGCACCTCGTCATGGCAAAGTTTACGGACATAATCCGAAGCCTGTGTCGCAATGTCTTCGACAAGAGAGCCCACGAGGCCGAGGACTCCATGGGCTGGTCGTAGAAGGACGGTTGGACCTCCTTCCATGTCTGTCTAAAGTACTTGGGTAACTGTGTGGATATAGAACCTATATCGATTTCTGTTTCCAAGTGTGCAATCTTCAAAGTGAGTCAAGAAGGTGGTATTGATACATTTTGTTCCGTTTCAAGATGGCGCGACGGGACCGACTCAGTCAACAGGCGTAAAGTCTTCTCATAGCACTGCCACAGACTTCAACGATCCTGTTTCGCTCTCTCGTCAGCCTATATCACAGTACATGTACACTCTATGGTCTTCAGGATCTAATTCACACGGACAACTCTCAATTGGGTCTCTCGACGATTCGCACGAATTTCGCCCATGTTCTTTTTTCGGCTGTCTACCAAATGCCATGCCTTCAAACACACATCAAGTCCTGGATATAACCAGCGGAGCTAATCATACCCTTGTGCTCCTAAGGACCTGTAATAAGTCTGGAATATGTAGCACGGAACTATGGGGCAGTGGCGATGGATCTGCAGGGCAGCTAGGCCCCACATACGCTCAGCTCATTCAATGTGGAGCATCTTCGACGATCTTTCGCCTCATCGATTTACCAGTTCAACGGCATGGTTTAGCTGACTATCAGGTTAAATTAGTAGCCGCATCATGGGAAACCACATACGTTGTTTTATGTTGTGAAGGCAAAGGTGATGTGATGATGACCATGGGTTCAAATGACTTCGGTGATTTAGGTATAGGCAAGGAAAGCAAGGGGAAAGAAAAAGCTGCACCGCTTAATGTGATCGATTTTGGACATCTCTATGTTGATGGAATGAGCCTAGGGGATGCGGACATTATTGTTCGATCAGTAGCCGCAGGGCAGCATCATGTCGTCGCTCTAACCCAGGTTACTTGGAGCAATAACAAGACTATAACCTGTGTAATAGGCTGGGGAACGTCACGACACGGTCAACTTGGTAACGAGCTTGATAGAGACGGACGACCCCTGTCATTCCTCTCATCTCCGACCATTATCTCCCTCAACAATTCGATAGACCCTGTACTTTCCATTGCACTCGGTAATCAGCACAGCGTTCTTCTTCATGCGTCTGGGAAACTATCGTTTCTCGGTTCAAATAGGAAAGGGCAATTACAGGGGTTGGAACAAGTGCAGTGTGCGAGTCAACTTGGTTGTACCTGGAACGGCACATATGTTGTGGTAAAAGACGATCAGGATATCCACCGTATCCTTGCAACAGGTAGCGACTCCTATGGCCAACTGGGTCGTCAATTGGAGCCCAATACCCTTCCATCACTCGCTCCTGTAGAGTTTCCCATCCTGACCAGTACTTTCGGTATAAATGCAATAGCGTGCGGAACGGAGCATGTTCTTGTACTTGTCACCCAGGCTTCAGAATCAGCACTATCTTCGGAGGTATGGGGCTGGGGGTGGAACGAACATGGGAATTTAGGCATTGGGACGACAAACAACGTTTTCATACCCATCAAGCTCTGGGCGAAAGCATCAACAAAGGAAGGAGGTGAACATTGTACAGCCGTTGGAATTTGGACAGGATCTGGTACAAGTTGGATAGCTACACATTAACAGACACATGAGGCAATAGGTCAGTCTCTGGTATTTAGCCCGAGATCCTCGTGGATTTGCCTCACGGTCGTCTCTTTGAGAGTTGCCAACTAAATCAGGGATGGATAGAGTCAATATTTCTCACTTTGACCTTCCACGTACCTTGCCTATTAAAGTCTGTTACACCCTGGCAGTCAGAAGTGCATAGATGCATAGAATTAAGCCATGCCTGGGCAGCATCCTTAGCTTCATTGTACTGGTGTAGTAACTTGATATGTTGCCTGACAATTGTGTCAGCGTCTTCATGCGCTCTAGTTATGTTCAAAGATAGGAATCGTAAGAGAAGAACGTGAAAAGGCGCGTACCCTAGCTTGAATTGAAGGCTATCAACCTCATTCTGGAGTGCCGTCAACCGAGCCTCTTGGACCTATTTTGAGTGAGGATACATAGAGTAGGGATTAGAGAAAAGAGTTCACTTTCGCGGATGTGGAGGCGTGCATTGTTTACAGACGAACAGAAATCTGTCTCGGAGTATCTGTCGTCGTTGAAGCCAACGTTAACGCTTGTGCAAAATATTATGTAATCTAGTGACCATTTACGGACATACTTTGAGCAAAAAAACAAAAGAATGATGGACGTCGCACTGGCAGTACCTGGGTCACGGCTGAGAACCATCACCTCGAAATGCAAGGATCAAATTTGTCTTATCCCTCCTCGCCGTCCTTAAGTCAAGCAAGTGGCATGCGTTTGACTGTTGCGTTTTGAGCTTTGACCATGACGAGCCTCTTTCTAATCCAACTACGGACTCTAATTTGGAAAAACTGGATCGTGCTTTCTAAGCACTCATTTGTAAGGCGCATACTTGTCAAAAATGGTACTCGTAGCTCACCATAGGTTCAGTCAAACATCTTGAGATGCTTCATTCTTCCAGTTGCCTATGGAATCTTTCTCGCTGTAGCACAGATATTCCTGAATAAGCCGAACAACGTATGGCGTGGCTTTTTGAACTTGTCATGTAATCTGACCATTGGATTCAATACTAGTTTGGCATAGGCGAACCTACCTCTATATACTCCCTTAAAGAGCAATTTGATGGCAAAACCACTTTGATATGGGCCGACGGGACTGATGGCGCTAGTGTGCCATCTCCTGAGGATATTATGACGCACGTCACTGCTTCTTTCTCTCCTGTTCAGCTTGAAGCCGTCCAGAAGGTCGCCAACCCAGCGGATATTCCGTTTGCATGCCCACAAAACTTCAATTTCCTATCGGAGTGCTTCGCTGCCGTATCTTTTACCGACATTCCAGCCAATATCGGCAATGGCAAGCCAATCAATTATACCATCCGTGCAGATAGCGGTTTACTCTTTATCGATGTCGTACGGCATACAAGTGATTTTGAGAAGAGGATTTTACCTCTACAATGGGCAATTGATAAAGTAAGTACCATGTTTCTTTCATAGTGAACACGAATGATATGAACTCGTATCACAGGCCATCGTTGAGCTCCGGACAGGCGTCAAATTGCCGACCCCACTTGAGTGGCCCTACAGCCAGGAATCCAATGACGAACAGTCTAGAAATATTCGCCTTAGTGAGTGTGAGTAAAATTGCTAGAAGTCTTAAGCTTATTTTCAACAGGTTACATTCGTGGAATAAGAGAGCTACTTGTACTAGCACTGTAGGAGGCTTACCGTCATTGCTATGTTGCATGGATTTGACTCTTCCTTTAGGTTCATATGTTTCGTCGGAATTGCATATCAGCTACCTGGCGCTGTCGCTGGGGAAAGGGCTAACGGCGTCACTGCACAGATGAGAGCGATGGGTCTGGTCGATTCTGCCAGGATTCTGTACGTATTTCACATCCCCTCGTGTTTGGTTGGCTGTGTAATAATGCTACTCTAAAAGTTCGTGGCATATCAGTATATCCGTGACTTACCTCCCTGCATGGATAATCGTTGGCATTACCTGGCATTACCGCATTTTCACCATGACTAACATTGGTCTGATCATCGTTGTGCATCTCCTACTCGGTCTCGTCTTGGCAAGTTGGTCGTTCATCGTCGCTGCACCTTTCGGTAAAAGTCCTCAACTGGCTGCTGTGGTCACAACGTTTTTGAGTATCATGTTTGCAATTATCGCATTGGTAATGAAGGGTGCACACAACAGCACAGCTTTCATATTTTCTATAATCTTTCCTCCAGGCTTCTACGTCTTTGCTATCAGGGCAATCACCGGATACGAGAATCATTTGCAGCCAACAAATGTGATCAAGGGAGATCCCGACAACAATCTCACTTTGTTAGTGATCCTCATAGCTGCCATTGTGCGTAATACTGCTTTTCTCGGATGCATTATTCATATTTATTAGATTGACCTATTCCTTTGGCCGTTGCTTGCTGTTGTATTGGAGCGATGGCTATACGAAGTCTCTAATTTTAGCTGGTCGTGGACCTTTTGGAGGAAACAGGAAAGCCAAGAGGACCTTACAATACCCGACGACGTTGCCATCTCTGTGCGGCACCTTGAAAAGACATTCAAGACCTCCCCGTTCAGCCGAAAACCTGATGTTGCGGCCATTTCTGATCTCTCATTTGATATCCCTAAGTATGGCATATTCGTTCTTCTCGGTTCCAACGGGTGGAGTCTTTTTTAGTTGCTTACCTTTTTCTATGTACGCTGATGCTCAGATCAGGGCGGGCAAGTCAACATTACTCTCCATCATTGGGCGATTGACTGGGCAGACAAATGGATCCATTATATTTGAAGGTGGTCTCACTCAGCCACCACGAGGTACTCTAGGCATTGTCCCTCAGAAGAATGTGCTTTTCCCGGAATTGACCTGTGCACAAACCCTTTGTGTGTGGAAGGCAGTCAAGTGGTCAAGATACTCTGAGAATGATGAGGATGTGGAGCAGTTGTTGCGTGATTGCGACCTTGAGTCTAAGATCAGCGCTAATGCAAGTACACTCTCTGGCGGACAGAAAAGGAAGCTTCAGCTCGCTATTGGTTTAGTTGGAGGTTCTAAGAGTGCGTATATCTTTGTTACAAATCTTTCAAATATCAACTTCTCTGTCCAAATAGTTGTTCTGGTCGACGAATGTACCTCAGGTGTTGATCCACTTAGCCGCCGAGCTTTATGGAGGACACTCACCTCTTTCCGTGAAAGCCGCACAATCATTTTTACTACACATGTGAGGCTAGAGATTTTTTATTGACGTATCAAAATACTGAGGTTTCTCTGATGATCAGTTCCTCGACGAGGCTGACTTACTGGCTGATGACATTGCAATCCTGGCCGCACCTGGAAAACTGATTGCGAATGGCTCCCCGACCTCTCTAAAGCGAGATCTGGGTGAAGGTTACATAGTTCAAGTATCCTTCAAAGCATCTATGGGCGAGAAAGAAGGGATAGTCCCAAGCGAAGAATTGTTGGGTATAATCCGTTCTGCCGTTCCAAAGACACTTGTATCGGTAAATTCGCCATCCCAACTTCATTTTCATCTGAGGACAAGGGGCGCGAATGCTGTGGTTGCCGTTTTACAGCTACTCGCAAAGGAGAGGACAGTCTTTAACATTGTATCTTATGACGTCTTGGGCTCGAGCATCGAAGACATTTTCCTAGACCTGATGTCCAAGAACAGTACTTCCGATGACACCGAGAAATCGTCCGAAGCCAATGGGGTATCAGGAAAGAGCGAAGGGGTTGCCGCCATGCATCTAAGCAATGGCCGAGCAGTGTCCCCCTTCAAACAAGCGCTCACAATATTCTACAAACGCCGTCTTATCGCGCGCAGAAGCTGGCTTACCCCTGTCATCACAATACTTATTGCTGTGGCTGGAGCTACAATCCCTCTTGTTTTCATACGTGGAAAACATCAAAACTGTATTCGGAGATTTGGTAACTTTACTGATATCCCCCTTTACCTTCCCAATTCCCCGATCGTCCCCATATCGCTTTCGCCCTCCTCTAGAATCCTTACATCCCCACCGGGAATAATATCCCTTTTGGGAAACGATGCTGCTCTCATTCAAACCACTAATATCACCGACAATTCGGCATTCATGGGGCATATACAACAGAATTATCGCAATTTGTCCCTTGGTGGCATTTCCCTGGATTTGACAAACAATGCCACGCTGATTGCTTGGGAAGCTACGCCACCAGGACTAACAGGGCCGTCCATGCTGAATTTGGCAACAAATGTCATTTTTAACAATATACTCAAGTCTTCCAGGGCTGTTGGAGATTTACCAACTATTATCAAGGCAAGCTTTGCCACCTTCCCACCAGTTGGGGCAGGCACCTTGGTGACACTCAAATGGATGGGCTTCTTTGGTGCAGTCATGGTATGTTCTATGTCATTTTCTAACTATAAGTACTTTAAGTTCTTTCTACAGGCTGTATATCCTGCATTCTTTGCCCTTTATGTCTCCAGGGAGCGCCGCTCCTCTGTTCAGGCAATGCAAATGTCCAATGGGTTGGGTGACCCCATCGGCTTGTGGCTGGGTCATCTTATGTTCGATACGCTTGTTTCGGCCACATTATCTACGATCATTATCATTGTATTTGCGGCAGCCACCGATCAATTCAAAGGTCTCGGATTTCTGGTAAATTTTTCGTACTGGAACTTTGCACTGGACATGATTATCTGACAGTCAAACACTCACAGTGGCTCATCATGGTTCTCTATGGCATAACTGGTGCCTTATTTTCGTATTGTGTTTCTTTGATGGTTGCATCTCCGCTGGCAGCATTTGCTTCGGTTGCAGGTTACCAGGTGATCATGTTCATCGTAAGTGTTCTCGACTACCACTTCCCGCATATGCACTGACAAATCCAGTAGCTATACCTCTCTGGTTACCTCCTTACACTGACCTACGGTAAAACGTCTGCAGCGCCCCACATCATAACCATCATTCATTTCGCTTTGTCATTGGCTTCACCAGTAGCCAGCGTTGTGAGTAGAGCCAGGGAATTTGTTCTGTCAGAAGCTTGACACACCTCTTTATAGACACGCGGGGCTCTTGTATCTGTTAACCTTTTTTCTCTTCTCTGCGACGGGACTAATCCCGTGACCTCGGCTTCTATGGGACAAATCACAAGATTCGGCGGGCCAATCGTCTACCTGATCGTTTATGCCCTTCTACTTCTTGCCATCCTTGTCTGGGTCGACTCCGGGTCGATCTTCCCTCGTTCCCGCCGAGGAGGGACCGAATTAGCGACACCAGGGGATGGGGCCTTTCCGATGCCCCGAGATATCCTTGATGAAGCCAAGACAGCGTCTACATCTCAAGACTTACTACGCGTACTCAATGTTTCTAAAACTTATGGGGCAAACAACGTTGTCAATAATGTTAGTCTGTCTGTATCACGAGATACTGTCTTTGGTTTACTCGGACCCAATGGTGCTGGGAAGACAACCACGTTCAACATGATTCGTAGGTGGCCATCAGTATACTTAATATCACATCTAACCTCCCTTTAAAAAGGCGGTGACGTGATACCAGACGTCGGTGACGTTCTCATTGCGGGGACATCCGTCATCTACCATCCTAGGACTGCCCGACTATCTCTTGGGGTCTGTCCTCAGTTCACTGCCATTGATTCTCAGTTGACTGTCAGAGAGCACCTCCTTGTGTATGGTCGTCTAAAGGGTTTGCAACCCGACCCCGAACTCCAGGAAAATGTCGAGTCGATTATGCGCGGTACCTCCCTACTCATATATGCTGATCGCTTGGCTAGCAAGTTATCCGGTGGCAATCAAAGAAAGCTATCCTTGGCGATTGCTTTGATGGGTAAGTTGTATTATTCGTTCGCTACACTTTACTGATTAGTATAAATAGGAAATCCCGCCGTCCTACTCATTGACGAATTTTCAACTGGTATTGACGCAAAAATGAAACGAGATATGTGGCAGACTTTGAGATTCGTAGCTAAGAGTAAAGCAGTAATCATTACAACGCGTACGATCCTTTCCGAGACTCGTCTGGGGAGGTGGGTTTTCACTGACCCAACGCATGTAGATTCTATGGAGGAAGCATCAACTCTTGCTGATAGAGTCGGAATACTTGCAAAACAGCTTTTAGGTCGGTCATAACTTTTTCTCAGTAACACGTTAAACAAATGTATTTATAGCCATCGGCACCACGGATTCGTTATCCGCCAGATATGCGACTTATGAGGTCCACTTCTCATGTCGTACGCGTGATGAAGTGCTCAAAGCACAAACCTTGATGGCTAAGATACCTAAATCCCGTATGGCAGACGACGTGGCAACGCGCTTTGAGGTTCCAATCGAAAGCGATGGCGTATCCTTAGCTGAGCTGTTCACCCTCTTGTCACGCCAGGACGATTTTACAGACTATACAGTGGAGAAAGCTTCCCTGGAGAGCGTATTCTTGAAAGTGATAAGAGAGAATAATGTGCGTGAGGAGGATAACGTTGTTTACCACAGACAACGTTCATGGAGGCGTCTTTGGATCCTTTGATCAGAGCTATAGGACTTTGTATATTCTTTATATACTTGGGACAACAAATTTCGGTTCATGCCTATATTATGGATTGACCCCAGTAATTGAGGTCTATTCACGCAACAGTCTCATACTGTTTGAGACCTTCGACATAAATTGCCCACCTGCCCTCATTCCAAGCCAGAATGTCTGTCCATTGTTCGCTATCTTCCCCGAAGATTTGTCTCAACCACATGAGCCTTGCTCCAACGACGAAGTCGACGAAAGCCGGCGTCTTTCCGAAGAAGTATGGTCCCTCCTCTTTACCAGCCTGCAACCAACCATCCACCACACCAAACTGGGCTTTCACCTTTGCCCATTCTTCGATCTTGGCAGTCCCAACAGGTGTGAGGGTCTCCATAGTCTTCCCAAAGAGCTTCTCCCTGTGGAATCGGAAGTATGGCTCGCTACCAGGGGTCAAAATCTTGTGTGTCGCCGGCATACCAAATTGGAGAATAGCCATGCCAGCTTGGAGGTAGGTATTAGTGAATAAATTCTGTAGGGGTTTGGTCCCGGGAGGCAGGAGTTTCGGGGTGTCAGGATATGCATTATCGAGGTATTCGGCGATGAGGAAGGACTCTGAAAGAATAGTGTTCGTAGATGGGTCGTGTATGATGGGAACAGTGTAGAGGGGAGAACCATCAGGTCGCTTTCCAGTTGGGGCAGCACCAATCCTCTTTGCCAGCGCTTCAATGTCGGGGTACTCGACCCAAACAGTCTGATAAAGCACGCCCTTGAAGTTAAGGCAGTATCTTTAAATTCAAGCACAACGTAAGTTTGTGAAGGGATGAACGAGACATCACCCACCGGCCCTTCCAAGTATTGGGTGACCAAGCTTGGCCGGGAGTTTGGGAAGGAATATCATAGAATGTGATGATGTTCGACATTGCAAGCGCAGAGCCTTTTGCAAGAGTCGGAACCTGATGTCAGGTTTATATACCTCAGCCGATACGTTACATTTATCGGAGAAATAGATCATCGGTTTCGGCCATTAAGAAGGTACACACCTGTCGTAAGACCCTCGTAATTAGATCAAAAACCGCTTCAAATTAAGCAGTAGCCTCGGTTTTGGAGAGTGGCCATGTCTCCACGTCCGTTCCCGTGACGGGTGAACACCATCAACTAAGGGTTTTTCGAGAGGGGTGTGTGTTTGAACGGAAAGGCCCCTACTTTTCCCCCAATAGGTATGTTCATGCATTTTAGTAACTGGGTGATCTCTGATTTAATGCTCGTTTGCTGGGATGTCGCTTACTTCGATGCTGATGCATATTCACCAGAGCCACTGTTGTGTACCGAATATATGAATATAATAACTGTTAAAAAGGTATCCCTATTACGGTTGTAGTCTGATTCCGTTACCTTGAAGATGAGATTGGCCGCCTGGTGATTTATTGACAAATCATCCTACAAGTGTTCAATGAACAAGCCGACTGACCTGGCAACAATGTGATACCCGATGTTTTTAAGGCAGCCAAGACGGTGAATCATGGTCAAATGTAGGTCCAAAAATGATATCAGCTTTTAAGTAGTTAATCACATTTTCCATTGGTAGCAAGTTCGTTCTTAGCTTGCAGGGCAATCCTAGCAAGATATCTGTTGATCTTTGGCACGGTGATGCTGGCTAGAATGCAAGCAAGAACAACATATCCCAGCACAGGAAGAACAGAAGGCGGTAGAACACCAAAATATAAAGGCTCTAAGACTAGTATGAATGGGACAAGGATAGGGGGGTTTGTACCAGGGACGTGGAAGGTATGAATAGGGACGCCAGTGTCAACGGCACGTATGCGGCCATAGAGTACGCGTCTTCCAGGCGAGGAAGTCTGTTTCAATTCACTTGCGAAACCAAAGTGGGCCGCGACTTTTTCAGCATCGAGTATTTGTAGGGAGAAGTCAGCGGAGTACTGTTTGGGATGAGTCGTAAGTTCGAGGGGTAACAAGTTAGTAGGAAACACACCGAAGCGGGCCATGAGAGTCTCAAAGTGAACTTGGAGTAAGTGCTCCAACGTTCGGTCAAGTCGAGTAGGACCCAAATTTCGTGAGGACATGATAGCATATTGGCACTGGAGGGACGAGGAGGCTTCACATAGCAAACATCCTTCAATTGAGTTCCTAGAGGTCCGGGAACAAGAGCTAACTGTGATTCGCTATGGGTGTGATTCAAACTTGGCCTAAGGTTTTTTTTTCAATTGCACACATGATAAATAACGTGTTGTCCAACTAACTCACCACATATCCACATTCACCAGTGGTAATTCAAAACCAGACGGCTCGATAGCTTGAAAGTTGATTATCTCTGTGTTTGCAAGAACATGGTGAACGTATAGCGATAAGAGAAGTACAATAAAGAGCATGAGGAAGTGTTTACGACGACTTTACGGGGAACAGTATTAGTTGCAGCCTCCCTTTGCAGTGATGATACTTCGGCCCGAAGACGCCAGTCAAGTTGAGTGGTATTTTTTTTTCCTTTCGTATGGAGTGCGTGTTTACTAGTAAAGATTGCAACACTAGGGCCAAATTATTTATGTAAATACTATGAACCAAATGCAGCAGCGCGAAAGCAACGGGAGGTATATATATTGGCAGGGTAAGGCTGGTTCAAAGACCCACACTTTCAAGTGTTAAGAATGAGAGGACGCTCCAAGTATTAAAGAGCACATATGTCGTAAGAGTCGTAACAGACAATGTAAGCGAACACCATTATGAGTATCAATCAGTGTAAAGGCCGCCTTGAAGTCTTCATGCTCTTTTGATTGTCTGAAAATAAGGTGATCAAGAACGGTTAAAGCAGTCGCAGGCAGTTGAAAGACACACCTTTACAGCTTGCTTAGTTGTCATCCTTTTCTGTATGTAGTGCCATGCATTCTTGATGTCGGACCACATAAACATGGGCACGATGACGGCCATGAGAGGTAGGGCAATCTCCCAGAAGCTGAGATATATATTTAGTTCAATGGCACGTGGTCAGGCAGATAGAAAGACGTACAACAAATCCGAGTGTAGGTCCACAGAGTACATAACATGGAAGTTCATACCCTGCCGAATGGTCAGATGGATATGTAGCAGTGAAGGTTGGTAGAAGGCTACGCACAAAGTAACCAGTCAATAGAGTAAGTGGTAAAAAGATGATAGTTGCCAGTGTCAGGCGTCGCCTGCAATATAGTTAGATATCGTATCCCCCCTTCTCTGATAGAAAGCTTACATGACTTGATTCATCTCATAAGATGCAAGCTATACAGCATGTCAAGGTCAAAGTAGAAATTATGGTGGTGCATCACTGACATTGAAGGTATAAGCGATGAGATTTTCCGCAATGCCCGCAAACATGTCCAGGCTAGTCAAAATGTATTCCATATGGTCATAGACATCTGCCTGTTGTCACTCATTCAGTATCACAGGCTTGGATGCAAAGATCAGACGTCGAACCAGGTAGATCTTTGACTTGTGACTCATGAAGCCGACGACTTTGGCGCCAGCATTGTCTGGGTCCGACATGTCGATGAGAGCCGCGCAACGGTCCAAGTCGTACCTCCTCAGGCCATAGATCAAGGTTCTGATGGGCTCCAAAGTGCGTTTGTGAAGAATGAGATCGCCAGAGAGGATGTGAACTAGAAATAGTATCAATGTCTTGTAATGCAATATAAAATATTGAGGCGTACGGTATCGAACTGTCTTCATACTCGGCTTTAAAAGAATTGCACGCTCAAACATGTTGATCTTTGTATGGTACTCGTCAATAACCTCAAGAGCATTATCGACAACTGCGAAGCCATTAGCTCTGCGACTGTCTTCAGCGTAATATTTACTTACTGAGATCCAGGATGGCATGAACTAAAAGGGATGGGTCCGCTGACGTCCTAAGTCCAGTGTCACGCTGATGAAGCCTCTTGCTGATTGCTGAGGTAAAATGTAGGTTAGGAGCGGAGTGGATGGAAATAACAGTTCCTAATGCAAATGGTTAGTATGAGTAACCAAATACGCGAAGATTGCATACCATCTCTGAGCAAGAAAATGAACATAGGAGAGACCTTGACTTTTACTCTCTCGCCCTAGAGGTGTGATCAGTGCAAGTGCGGAAATAGTTCAAGAAATTATGTTTATACCTCTTTGAGAGCTTCGAGCGTGATCTCATGTTCGACTCGTTTCTGTCGCTTCGCCGCTGTCTGCAGAAGTGTGAGTGCGCATCATCAATTCCTGTAGACTAGGAACTTACACCAGACATAAGGCGAGACAAGCTGGATTGAGATCCACCACTGCTTCCCAAAGCGCCCTCCAGATCGCGTTGAGTACTTGGAAGAATACTCGTTGGGAGGAAACGCCGTCGCTTCTGCGTTGTGCCACCTTTGGACATGGCCCCACTGTCAAAGGCTGTTCCCTCGTTCTCTGCTTCTCTCAAGCCATCTTTTTCGAGATCGCTACTCCGCAAATCAACAGGGGAATTAGAGCGGGGTGCATCGCTTAACGTAGAGCCAAACGCTGGGGTGGAAGAGCTAGTATTATCGTCACCCAACCCTAATTCGTGGCAAAGGACGCGTAGGAATAGGTGCTTGGAGTAATAGTCAGCTTTAGATCGATTCTGACTTCGTGTGTGGAACACATCCTCAAGTGCAAGTGGATGGAGGTCTTTCGTGTTATTCAATAGAGAGTCGGTCATGCCTTATCATCGAAAACATACCGTATTTGATCGAGACAGCTTTTATAACATCCCAGCTCAGCCCTCCAATATTTATCCACCTCACCTTCACCCATGGTTCCGGTTCGCTAGCTTCAGCATCATCCAGAAGGTTGATGAACTCATTGTTCGTCATGCGGCCGAAACTACTGCGTACGGAGGAGTAGTCGATGACTTCGATCACACAGTCCTGCCGAATGTGACCGTAGAGGAGGTTTGCGGACGTGCGGCGTGGGTTTACACCAGGCTCAGCCCCAACACGACTCATTCCAGTAAGGTATGACGTTCCCCGATGCAAGGCCATGACTTTCCGAACTGCCCCGCGAAACCGTTCTATCGGGGTCAACACTTTAGGCCATTGATGGGTTCTGTGAGTAGTAGGGGAGGTATTGGATTTTATTCTAGAAATTATTGAACGTTTTGAAGGCGAACGCGGGTTGATAGACTGGACAAGTCTTGGACTTGGCTCAGTGACATGGATGGGGAATGCTTGGCTCTGAGCGTTGGGAGAGATTGGAGAAGCACCGCCTTCTTCATCCTCCATGTCGGGGGTCAATGATCGACCCTCTGAGTCGCTGAAGCTATTTTCACGAGGCATAATAACGAAAGTGATGGGCTATAGACGCGCCTGGGTCCCGTAACAGAGGTAAGGAAGTGTTGAAAGAAAATAACCGTACTTGGATGTCCAAGTCGAAGGGAGAGACTGGGCAGCGCCCAATGTCCTGTTTGATAGGTCCCACACGGCCTCAGTGAGGCAAAATAAATATAGCCGGCCATAAAGTCAAAGCATTCAGGGCACGTCAGCCTAGTCAAACCTCCACTTCTGTCACCATGATACCACATCTTCTCACGTACATACAGTATACATACAAGACTCGGATCAACCACTGAAACAACCTTTTTTGCCTAGAAAGCTATCCTAATTTCTTTTCATGCTTCCAATTCCTTGAGCTAATGGTGAGTAGGTATGTAGGCCCGACGAACGACGTGATGATGAGAATCATGAATCGGAAGCTGTTTTGATACAAATGTGAGAACCTGCTGCCGATGAGGCCTGGTTGATGGACCGAAATAAACTCATCTATGCCGATCACTGAAGATGCTTCCGAGATCATGATGATCAGGCCCTGACATTGAAGCTATGTAGCGGAGTGCCTCAGTAGTGCCTTCTCCAAACTTGAAAGCCACAGTTGAAAGGATGTATGGATCCGACAGTGAAAAGGGCAACAATCGCCCCACCATATATCATCAATAAGGGGAATCCATTTTCGATCATTGATCGCCAATGATCACCCCAAGTGCAGAATGATCTCGGAAGTATCTCCCGATTCCAGTTCCACCGCCAGGCTCTCATGGATCCTTGAGAAGAACCTACATATCAGCATGTAACGAGTGTTCTAGTATTTGTTGTGCGACGACAGAAAGCATTTGTGGTATAAGTAGGGACAGGCGTCAAGTTGTTGGGAAGGACGTATATGTACATAGGTACCATCTTCACTTCTACTGAGCAGGCACTATGCTTCAGCAGCCTCCCAGAGATTGAAAAGAAACAAGGACGTATGTGTGCAGATGGATTTAGGGATGGAGGGCGCGTGACTAATGGTTTAAATGGCAATAAAATAGTCCAGTGGAAAGCATACGATAGTGAATGTCTCGAAAAAGTGCATGCAGAAAAAATTCAGCTTTGACGTACCCCACACAAATGAAAAACTTTAGAACGGATGCACGAACCCAGCTTGGCACCATGTATCACGTCGGTTGACGAGGTGATGAGAAAAGGGAGAACACCTTCTCTGCGTTTTCCTTGTACTTCTTTAGCTTCTTGTTCTTTGGTTTTTCAGGTAACCCTGTCGCCGTGGAAGGACGACTTTTGAGTGTCTCGGAACCCCTTAGAGCCTCTACCGCATTCCCATCTCCATTGCCAGACTGGTCGGAAGATTGGCTCTGATTACCAACAGATAACGCCGACTCCTTCGACTTCAGTGAATGAGAGAAGGAGGGCGACGGCGTCAACAACCCCCCGGATGACGTAGCTGATAGAGTGTTGGAGGCTGAAGATAGGCTCTTCGCAGTTCCACTCGATTTCGACGAAAAGGATGATGGGGGAGCGCCGGGAGACTTGGCTCGTAAGAATTGACCAGGATGCCTACGGAACGTGAGCGGTGTCCGACCTCGCCTTTGTGAAGGACTTGGCGAGTCCGCCTCCGAGGCCGTAGCTTCCGAGTCCTTGGACATTCCTGAGAATGACCGTGGACCAGACCGTTGTTGGGACGGGGTGGACGCCTTTCTGAACACAGCCAACCTGTATCGATCAACAACACCCCTAGCAAATAAGCTGGTGCCTTTGGCCCCATTCCGATCTTCGCCATCGGCGGCCTCAACAAAGTCCCAGTCGTCATCTTCGTCGTCCTCACGCTCTGTGTTCTCCACATCGTCGTCGACGCCATCGGAGAGATATCGGTCAAGTGCTGGCACGCCAGATCTTTCTTTGCGAATGCGACCTCCGAGTTTTGCGATAGCGCGAGGAATGGGTTTCACAGGAGGTAAGGGCTTTGCCTTGGGTTCTTTCTCGGGAATCGTGGGAGGAACAACTTCTGAGGATCCAGGCGGTGGTAAGTCCTTGCTTTTCCGTGGGTTTGGTTCTTCTGTTGGAGCAACAACAGGCGTCGAGCCTACGGACGCAGAAGGTTCGATCAGCGCTGGAGCAGGTTCCTTGGGAGGCACTGCAGGTACGGCCTCAAGAGAGGGTTCTGGAAGAGCAGCAGGGCGTGCTTCGGGAGTCTTCGGTTCTAGACCGTCAGCATCATCAACAACCAGCCCATCAACGGAGGGAACTATATCGAGGGCTTCCAGAGGTGGAAGTATGTCGTCATCATCGTCTTCGCTGTCTCCCTGCGAACCACTGCTCTCCTCGTCGTCGTCAATGAGAACTGAGTGACGGCCCTTGAAAGAGTAGCCATCGAATACATCTACGGTCTCGTCGTTATTCACAACTTGCCGGCGAATCGAAGAACTGCGTGACTGTGAAGGAGTGGTATTAGACTCCTCCCCATCGGTACGGTCCGTGTCCGTGTGATCGGGTTCTTGGTCGGTGTCAAGCTGGTCATCATTAACGTCATCAAGCACTGGCTCCATGTCAAGGAACGTGTCGTCGAAATTCTGCGTATCGCTTGCATTCGACGGATCGATGGGAGGAATATATGGGGCTATTGTGAAGCACAAAATCAGAAAAGTGCAGATCTTTCGGAGGACTCAAACATACGTATGTAACGTTTGTAATACACATGAGTCCAATCTCTGTGCAAAAAATATCCCAGTTAGTGCAGGGAACTTTAAACTAAATTGAAACCATACATCATTGAGAAATATGGGTGCTTCTTTATCCGGGGTTCACACATCCTGAGTGCAGGGTTCCGTTGAAGTAACTGTGGAACACGATCAACTCCAGATGGGTCGGACAATTAAATGGTCTGCGCACCCCGCGAATAAGACTCTTCGTATCCAGATCAATTGCTCGATCTTCGGGAAATTGCAATTCATCCTGTAAGACCCTGACATACATATCTGAATGGTTATTTGCCCAAAACGGCGTCTACCACGCGACAGACAACACCATAAAGTAAGTGTTCAATAATGATAAAAACACAAAAAAAATGAATGACATACTATGCCAGTCAACATCTCGTATAACATGGTCCCAAAGCTCCACCAATCGACTTCGTAGCTGTAGGGCAACCCTTGGATCACCTCCGGAGCTAAATACTCTGCAGTCCCACAAAAGGTCGTCGTCATATCAATGTGTCCCCCAGCTTGTCCTGGCCAGCCTAAAGCAAGTTCACCAAGAGTATCGACCTTCATCCAAGGTGGACTTGTTGGTTGGGGCGTCCCTGGCACAGATGAGTAGAATTCCCCACCACGTGAGCCAGATGGTGTTGACGCAGTGGTTTGACTTGCTCTTCTTGGAAATTCTTTCGATAAACCAAAGTCTGTCAGGACGATGTGACCGTCGGCCCCTATAAGAATGTTCTCCGGTTTAAGATCGCGGTAGATGACACCCGCAGCATGGAGACCTTCGCATCCTTCAACTATCTCAGCAGCGTAGAACCGGGCGCGATCGCGACCTAGACGGCCCCACCGAGCAAGTTGGGTAGCCAAGTCACCTCCGGGGTGGAAGTCCTGCACTACTGAGTCAGATACTCACGTTGTTTAGTATAAAGCACGGTACGTACCATGACCAAGAAGAGGTTTTCCTTGTCATGAAAACTCCACCATAACTTCACAACAAAAGGATCCTTGGACTCGGCAGACATCCTCTTCAAGACGGCCTGCTCCGTGAGGGTGTGTTGCAGTTCTTGGTGAGCTAAGACATGCCTCTTCGTGATTGCCTTCAACGCGTAAAGTTCTGAAGTTGTCTTCTGCCTCACGAGTAAAACCTTGCCCGCACAGCCTTTCCCTAGAACTCTCATCATCTCAAAGTCATCGATGATAACTTTTCTCAGCGACTTTTTGGGTTCCTTAGGCATCGTCGATAGTGACCGCTTCTTTCGCTTGATTCGTCGCCCGCTTTCGTTAGTGGTTGATGCTGAGGACTCATCACCTGTTTGGGACGATGCTCCGTCACGGCTTGGGGTTGAGCTCGCGAATGCCCTAGATATGCGGGACTTATCAAAGTCGGCGGAATGTGATCGAAGGATACGAGCTGGAATGTCAGACGCGATTGGCGTTGAAATCTCCTCAAGAGGTGCTGATTTAGTATCGATGATATCCTCAACAGGTGGAGAAAAATCAGTGTTGACTGGGTCAGATGGGGGTGGCGCGATGTCCTCCGGGGAATCGCCCGTGGCAGTATTACTAGAAGGGGGGCTGGGTCCAGTTTCCTCGACTCGTGCCTTTGCTACTTCTTTGATGGGTCCAGCCTGATGCAGGGAGTGACGAATTCCTGCTCCGTTTACCTGCTCTTCAAGAATGCTTCCAGTCTCGCTCTGAACCACGCTAGAAGCATCTTTAATGCTGCCCTTATGAATATTCTCCTTCTCTTTTACCAGTGTACCCACATGGGCAGCAAGATCTGACCGTACCCTCTTGATCGCGCGCTCAACACGTACACTCTCTAAGTCGTCAGTGCGCACCCGGACAAATCGCTTCCAGACTCGAGCTTGACGAAGCCCAGCAACATTGGAGACCGTTGTGAGGTAAGAGGCGAGGCCGGTACTATTCGCAGAGGGATGTATCGGAGTTGCCGTTTCCAGATTGTTGGGATTGAAGGAGTTAAAGGGGTCGGCAAACTCCCCTGATGGCGACGTAAGTGGGGTAGGGAAGGCTGAAGGGTTGATGCTGGCATTGTTGAAGCGACGGTTCGTCTTTGAAGCAGGCGATGCTAAGCGTGATAGTGTATTGAGGAAATTAGATTTGCGTTTAGGGGGAGGTATTGGCAAGGATTGCGTGTCGATGGGGAAATTTGGCAATTTGATGGTAGGGTAAGCTTCACGAATCTTTCGGTCAAGCTCGACTAGCTCCTTCGCAGTACGAGTGAGGGTAAGGTTATGGTTGGGAGCTATAAAGAAGAGTGTTCAGTTATCTATATATCAAGTAATGCCATGCAAGATAAAGGTGTTATCGAAATGGTGGCAAAGCGGTGACGCAGATGCGGAACAGTTGTTTGAAGGAAATAGGCTCACTCTTTATGTACAGACTGTAAGAGTGTGGGTCGTGTGGCGTTTCCGCAACGCTGACACTCCATGGACCATCTTGGTCGGCACGCATAACATTACGGCGAGTGGAATGTGTGCTATCGACGGTCATGTTGTTCACAAATGTTATATTGATAACAAGGGGGTTGTTCTGGACAGCTTTGGCGGGGCTCAAGGATCACGATATAAGATAGGACTATGATTAGCTGGTCTCTTTCTTCTATCGGCACTGTCCAGACTATGTGGTCCTCTCCTGAAAAAAAAAAACAGGTAGAGCAGTTGCTTGGGTGGAGATCTATCGAAAAATGTTGCTGTCCAAGTTTGGTTGTTCGGCGTGTGACGTTTGAATCGAGTGGGCGAGCAATTTGGACAAAGAAACAGTGAGGTGCGAGGGGTAATTGTGGAACAAAGAAGGATGGATTATTAGGTGGTTGGCAGGGTACAAGGGCCGAGGGGAGCAGCAAAGCGTGTTGAGGAACCACGAGTTTGTGTGCAGATGCCGTTCGTTGAATCTGCCTCGAGGCTGCCACAAACAAAATTATTTGACCGCGTGTTCACAACCTTGCCCTTTGTTTCTGCTGCGACCGAAGAAATATGGGTTTACAGGATATAAAGGAGTGTTATCAGGACAAGAAAGCGTCGTTGGTGGGTTGGTAAGGCTTGTTGTAGGGAGAATAAATTGTAATTATCAGCTTTCCTACGCCTCTATTCACCCAGGCCCTAAACAAACAATCACAGTCACAATTGTGTCTGCTATCCCACGAGGCTACTTCGTGAAAAATCTTGAGAGCTCTGTATTTGCATAGCCATCGACTACTTAAGCTTCTATCTTCATACATCTGTGTAGAGTGATCAGCACCATCGCTATCCGATAACGGCAACCTACTCCACCCATCGATTTGTGCACGGATGTGACATTGATTATCCGCAGCTGTGCAACTAAGCCATTTCCATTCAAGCGTCGGCACCTCTAATGCTTGTAAGTTACTTCTAGATCCAGCTCCAATGATATTAAACAAATCCAAGTCACAGTTCAAACCCAGTCTTCTCTTGCAATGACCGCCAGATCCTGACCAGAAAAACCTTGTTCCACTGCATCTCTAGCAGTCAAGTGGGAGAGTGCAACCGACGAACGTTATTGAATGATATATCATGAACCATCTAAAACAGATATTGTGCTAGCCCTTACTCGCGAAGCCCTCCGCATAGCCTACATAACCTGTGTTAAGAGGCAGGTCTCCCTATCAATAAGTGAACATGTGAAAAAGAAACTGCCCTGAATCAAAGTGTTGAGTTCATCCCACCTCTGATCCTGTGCTGATCTTGTTTTAAAGCCTACCGATCTTTGTGAAATATCAAAAACGTCCATCTTTTTGTTCGACCAAACTTTGTTATTGGCACTGCATCAGATTCAGACTGTTACAGAAAGGTCAATTTCTGTCTTGTAAATAAATAACCAGGAATAATGCTCTCATACTCCTTTGATCCCATGATCAGATGGTTTTACTCAATAGGAACGCAATCGAATCGATCTATTATGGATATGAAGGGGAGGGGAGAATAGCCTATAGGTCTTCTGCTGCTACTAAGATTGATCTGTTTGATACCCTCATTGATAAACGCAGGGCGTATCGCATCATATTAGGTGCAGACGTGAATGAGGTTGAGGTGGATATATGGCCTCTTGATTGAATGTAGCATGTAGCACCACGGACCAGCAGCCTTGACCGTGACAATGATGGTAAGTACTAGTCGGTGCTTAAATGGGGCGAGTATTGTCAAAGCCCATGTCTGCCTTTTTAGGCATCTTCTTTGCTTTTCACTCCTTCACTATGGGCAAACTCGAGGTCAGTACCTTAACCCCTAACGTATTAACCGACGGAAAACCGTCGCTGCCAAACCGCTGCCAACTCGTGAAAGATACGGGTATAAGTATGACACAATTTTCCCCCATTCAACGACCAACAGCTACAAGAACATGTGCACTCATTCAGGATTTTGACAGAAGATACCCGCCACTAGAAAATATATCCGGCGTTGGAGACATTTAAGGCAAGGAATATCTTTTTGACATGAAGTCTAAGATTGACCTCCCTCCCAGATACCAGGGTCTGGTATCAAGTGCGCACTCTGACGATGCCGTACTATGGACCAAACGCATCACCCGAAGATATTTTTCTAGAGCGGACCTTCGTTGCGGGTGACTTTGTGTGTGGGACTGGGTATGGTGAGTCCCGCCGTGTTCTCCAAGTGATAGCTCACTCATATGGCCATTGAATACATCATTCAGGCGTTCAGCTAGTGCTATATACCACTTGCGCACTTTACCTATGGGAAAATAGAAAAACACGATCACAATCTCTCTACTTACTGGCCTACATCACACTCCTTTTGTCAGTCGAAACATTATTTATGATTGTACAAGCGAAAACGGTGCAAGACATCTACATTGACCACCGTAATTATCCTGGAGGTCCCTGGGTCTATTTCCTAGCCACACAGAATTTATGGATCAATGTAACCTTCTATGCAACGCTTTTTCTTCTGACTTTTCTATCAGATCTGTTAGTCGTAAGCTCCCACTCCATTTCCACTCAAGGATTCGTTATTCATCAAGTTTCAGTTATGGCGCTGTTGGGTTATATGGAATGGAGCTGGACGATATTTTGCCTATGCCGTGACCGCTTTTCCGGCACTCCTGATTTTAGCTTCTTTTGGTATGCCTGCGGTAAACAAAGGGGGATTTATGCTGATCCGTTTTTAGTTATGGGAACGCTGTGGACGCTACAATCAAGCCAACCAGGATTATCACTATACAGTGTACTCCCATTAGCGTATGGAACGTCCTACTACATCATTTCACTCAGTGTCAACATCATCCTCACCATCCTCATCATGATACGACTCTTTCTGTACCGCCGCTCAATGCTTGCCACTCTCCCAGACGACCATGCAAAACATTACGTGTCTCTAGCGACGATCATGGTTGAATCAGCCGCGCTATATTCCGTTCTTGCGTTCATCTTCATCGTAACCTACGCCATAAACAACCCACTCAATCAGATATTTCTGGCCGCAGCGTCTTCGGGTCAGGTATGGTGCTTTTTGCTACAATGTTCATTGTGTTTATCACCCGGTTTAGCAAATCGCGGCGTACTTGATAATCTATCGTCTTGCTGAAGGACGAGCGTGGGGTAAAAATACACTTGCCAAACACACTCAAAGCTTGGCTCCCATGACATTCGCGTCACAAGATAGGCGCGCCAAGAACGACGCTGAAGGGGACATGGGAACATCCAATATCCAGTACCCATCTTTGTACAGCCATAACGAGAACGATTCTACGTTCGACAGTTCACCTGCGACAACATCGACCATGACAATGCGTATACCTTGAAGCCGCTTCTTCGGAAATTCGATGGCTAGAAGCCCCCAACCTCGGTGCCGGTTCTCACCATAATAACCCTCTATAATAAAACAATGAATATATGGCCATTAGGAGGCATAAAAGGATAAGTGCAATCTTGAAACGAATGACATGTTAGCCACCAGTAATCAGTTGTAATCGGAGGATTGAAATTAAAACGCTTGACAGCTTATTGAATCTTCTTGGAATCTTCCCTATTGTACACGATGATCGGATAGATAGATAGATAGATATGTTGTAGATATGTTTCCTAAATTTGTGATCCATGGTACATTTGAGGTGGAGGTTGAAGGTAAGTGATTTCCTTTCCTTTCTTCTAAGTATTCGTGGAATGACTACAGTAATTAAAATTTTCGTTGGGGGCCGTTGATATACGATCCCGTCTTGGCCGTAAATTTAGTCTCATCCCATGAACTACGGTGGAGCATCACTTCCGATAAAACTCAAGTATGTTCAAGACTAGGGCCCTTGATGTAACTTGGGGCCAACTTCAATTGCATTAATACACCTCCATACCGGCAAGAATGCCCTTAGACGGCCGCGCTACGCCCTCGCCCCCGAGACTATATCGCACACTCCCTCAGATCGCCAATGACACCATACTATGGGCCTGACGAGGATCCTATCACATTATTGCTGGAGCGTATGTTTGTCGCATGCGATTGTTGGCTATGGTGAGCACTAAGCATGTACTAATTGATCGTTCAGAGAATAATACTAAGACGTGGCATGTATCCTAAAGGCATCCAAATTATATTATATGTGTCGTGCGCTCGCTATCTGTGGAAAACGAGGCACACGAGAACCTAGTCAATCTACCTCCTCGCATACATCACTCTCTTGCTTTGTGTTGAAACTATCTTCGAGGTCGCTCAATCGCACACCGTTCAAATCTATGTGGATAACCGAAATTATCCGGGAGGCCCGTGGGCGTACTTCCTAGCTACCAGGATCTTCCCATCAACGCAATTTATATAGCTTCGCTCTTTTCACTTACATTCCTCGCGCGGACCTCCTTGCTGTGAGTCTTTTCCGTCGCACCCCCTTGTGCAAATCGATAAACTGTTACTTTTTAGCTGTGGCGTTGTTGGGTCATCTGAAGAGCATTCGGGAAATATGGCGCTTATCTGGTGGTTGCATTTCCAAGTCTCTTGCTGTTAGACTCATTCAATAGGCCAGACTACTGAAAAATTATGTGTATGATGGCTAACAAGTGTATGTTTGATCAGTCATAGGGATATTGTGGACGCTTCGGTTGAGTCAACCAGGATTGTCTCTTTACAGTGCCCTACCAGTGGCTTATGGTACCTCCTACTATGCAGTTTCATTAGGCTTGAACATCATCCTCACAATCCTGATCATGGTACGCCTTCTGATGTATCGCAGGACCGTCGTAGAAACGCTCCCGAAGGACCATGCTAAAGAATACGTGTCCTTATTGACCATCATCATCGAATTTGCCTCTCTGTACTCGGTCTTTGCTTTGATATTCCTCATAACGTATGCCATCAACCATCCGGTGAACTCGGCATTCCTTGGCATTGCTTCTTTTACACAAGTATGTTGACGTGGTCGCCGTTCTCGATGATGCGAAAGTAACGCACATACTCAGTAGATAATCCCTTTAGCAAATTGAAAACTATCTCATCATATATCGGCTCACCCAGGACCGTACAGGAGGAGGGATATCCTCGCCACGCGAACCAACACAGCAATGGAGTTCCAGAGAAATGACTCGCACAGTCGCAATACTGATGCTACTATCAGTGCCATTAACAGACTAGGGAAACGAGATGCCGTTGAACCAGCCAACGAAAGAAAGGCTAGTACAGACTGTACAAATAAACTCGTCTCGACGGTTGCGTCGCCGTCGGGTTCACTGGGTTGTCAAACATGACTTGTTAACCGAGCGCCTATACATGTCATTGCATATGCACGAATGAGCTAATATTTTGATATATCAAAGCTGTGTACTTCTGTGTAAGTACTTCTACTCTGTCACCGACGTGATAAATTTACAACACTCGTTTGAATTGGATGTTGCTGTAGTACATAAAAGTACTAAGTATCCTTTAGTATCATGTCGCTTATAAGGTTAGTCTGATGCCCAGTTGTTTCATGACTTGTCTTCTCCATCGATATCATTAACCCACAGGTTTATTGGTGGATTACTACTAGTCTACTATGACACAGTACGACCCTAGCAACTTAGGCTCAGGCTGTGGATGTGATCTGTCGTAATGAGGTCCTGGTAAGCATAAGACAATTTGGATGAATCATAAAAGTTTGCCGCCATAATACCACTGCTGTATATATTTTCGGTGGATTATTGGTGAAGAATTGTCATGAGGGGCGGTTAATGACAATGATCAATCCATGCTTTGGGTTGATCCGATCAACTGGTAACATGGTGGGTAAAAATCACCCTGTCGCGGGAAGTTGGGCACAACCTAAACTTTTGTCTTCACAGTGAACAAGATACCTAACATCATATACTGACTTCAATTCAGTACGTGACTGAAGACAGTCTGAGTACGTCGTCCGAATATCTGGATTCTGGGCTTCCATCACGTGAGACTCAACTGAATTCAATCACCAGTTCCGAGTCTAGAATTTGAAACAATGTTTTCATTCAATGGCCTCCCGTTACACCCAAGCCCCCGAGTTGGCTGCGCCTTCCCTCAGATACCGAACCACGACTTAAATTACAACTTGAATGTCCTTTTTTTTCCACCACTATGCCGTCCAAGTGCTGAAGGTTACCCATGCTGTCTCAAGTTGACATTTTAAAGACTGTTCTTTGGATGTGGAATCAAAGCTTCTGGTTTGCCATCTTGTTCTGAAAGTTGTATGCTATGCCCATCAGTCAAAGAAGCAACTAGCACGTATAAAGAGTGGATTGCTGTAGAACAGCCATTTTCGAACCTCACAACTATGAGTATTAGCTACGCGCCTGACGAGGATCCAGCGACTATACTACTAGAGCGTACGTTCCTCGCTGCGGATTTTATTAATGGTGTGGGCTACGGTGAGCTTGAACCTCTACTAAATCAATGTACGATGTTACAATCTCCTGTTCAGGAATACAGTTGATTCTGTTCACTTTCTGCGCTGTATTTCTTTGGAAGGCCAGAAAGGCACGAAGGCAGTCTATCTACCTTCTTGCCTACATCACTGTCCTTCTGGCTCTTGAATCTCTTTATGAAGCCGTGCAGGCCCGTACCGTTGAGGAGATATACATCAATAACCGTAACTTCCCTGATGGGCCTTGGGCGTATTTCTTGGCCACTCAGAACCTTCCTGTCAACGTTATTTTCATAGCGTCCCTCTTCACGCTCACTTTTCTTGCCGATTTATTGGTCGTAAGTTGCCCTGTTTATACTAAATCACGTTCCTCTTTTCACGACCCCTGAAGATGTGGCGATGTTGGGTCATCTGGGCAGCGTCGGGTACAGGTGTTGCATATGCTGTATTGGCATTCCCTTCTCTTGTACTTCTCGCTTCGTTCGGTAATTTTTATCTATGCTTCTGTCTCCAAAGTCATCTGAAAGCTCTTTACACAGTAATGGGCACACTTTGGACTCTTCAATCGAGTAAACCAGGACTTTCATTTTATAGTGCCCTGCCCCTGGCATATGGAACGTCATATTATGCGATCTCTTTGGGTGCTAACATCATCCTTACTTTGCTCATTGTCCTTCGACTCTTGATGCATCGGCGGAGGATACTTGCTACCTTACCTGAAGAGCATGCGAAGGACTACGTCTCCTTAGTGGCTATCATAGTCGAGTCTGCCGCATTATATTCCACCTTCTCATTGATTTTTCTCGTTACCTACGCACTTGACAATCCGACGAATCAGATATTCTTAGCTGTGGCACACGTCTCACAGGTAAGCAGACGTCAAACACCTTTGATTACCCATACGCCCAGCCTTATTCTATTCTAGCAGATTGCCAATTACCTGATTATTTTTCGAGTTGCGCAGGGCCGTGCTTGGCGTAGGGAGACCCTTGTCACTGGCGTTAGTACACTTGCCTTTAAAGCGCAACAGAACGCAAGGTCAAGTCCAACTATGGGCCATGATATTACCAACGATTCTGAAAGGTGATTCTCATATGCCCCACCATCTATGTATGTACTTAGGTTACGTTCGGGCCTGTTGTATAACGCTTCAAATTCATGCTGTTTTACGTTATCTGTCGTTCACAAGTAGTTCTAAGAAGCAACAAGTTTGAGACAAAGTTACCTTGCTTGCCTCAGGAGTGATTAAAACGGCCACGATAGATATTGCCTTATCACTTGAATGTGGCACGATTCACCCAGAGAGCTTGGTTTGACCAAGATTCGTTGGCCTCACAGTTGTTAACATCTACCCTAGTTAAAATATTATATTGTAGAGTAACCTTTATATAGCAAGCAGACCTGGCACACACCAGTGCACTGATCTGTCGGTCCAGCGAACAGATATTCATCCATATTCGCATCAAGATACATTATATAACACTATTCTGCAGGACGAGTGGACCCTTTGACATGCAAACCCGTCTTATTCACCGTCCTATTCTGATTAGACTGTCGCTCAATTATTGTTTGATCATCCAACTAGGGATCAGAACTGCTTTTGTAGCATGGTGTTTGGTGTACTTTTATGTAAAGTTATTAGTGTTTTGACGATATACCCTCAACTTGAACGGTATGAATCACTAGTAGTTAGATATTGGGCACCATATCTTGGATACGCACCATGGTCCAGATAAAGACCCTGCCACAACTTATCTTGAGTGAAACTTTTTCACATGTAGCTTTGTTCCTAGTGTGGGGTACAGTGGCTTCAAGTTGTGGTGTGGCGGGAGTGGCAACTTGCTATTTTCCTTTTTTGAAAGAGCTCACCACAGGCGTTAAGTTACTCACGTATCTCACCTGTGCTACCTACCTTTGGATGTCAAGGAAGACTGGACGTCAGTCAACGTTCCTCCTCATTTACATCACAGCCCTCCTTTACGTGGAGGCATATTTCGAAGTTGCACAGGTGCACACCGTTCAAATGATATAAGGTGACAGCAGGAACTATCAGGCAAGCCATGAGCTTATTTCCTCGCAATGCAACGACCGCCCGCTGTCAACATTCTATTCATTGAGTTGCTGTTTATGCGTACCTTTTTATGTGACCCTCTTGTGGTAGGTAAGCGAAATCACTTTAATGATCTGATGCTCAGACCACGATCCAGTTCTGGCTCTGTTGGGTGATATGGTCCGTCCTCGGATACTTTGCTATATATATATAGTAATTGCTCTCCCAAGCCTGTTACTTCTGGCCACCTTTTGTTAGTCAACTTGACAGTGCAGAGTTTATTACTCACCTTATTATATATTATAGTTGAGAAATCATAGGAAGTCTTCCAAAGACTTCGTGAGTGACTGTCTCCTTGTCCGCAATAGTCTTCGAACTAGCTCGGCCTTCGCCTGAGTTCCTGGTCACCTACGTCATAGATCACTCACTAAATCCGATTTTCCTCACCGTTGTATCCGCTACACAGATTATCGTCCATTCCGTTTTGTAGGGGTACTAGAGCTGATTCAAAATGCAAATAGTGGGTCATCTTATTACCCACCGCCTTGGGCAAGGGAGAACCGAAGAGATACGGTATCAGAGTCGGAGGGTGCGCTAATTTGCAGACGGTAATGCCGGATTGGAAGGACGGTGACAATTGATGCCGAAGCTATGCGAATTGGAGTAAGATGGTAAGATATAAAAGTTTATCACGGGTCGATGACTGATCCTATGAAACGTGTGTCTCTGATGGTACTGTTATTCTCGCATACCAATCGTAAGTTGGAGAAAGCATTTACTACGGGACTGGATAGCCCTGGCCGTCTCCGTGGTGGGATTGACGATAGAAAGAAAAAAAAACACGCAGCAGAGCATGATGTTCCGTTACGGTCTCCCTATGAAAGTGGTTCAAACGGCGCTGAGGGCAAGACACACGTTGAACCACGACGATGTTCATAATGATATATACGAACGAATGGATAACCTGCAACTTACTAATCTCATCTAAACCAAATATGCAGTCGGACCGGAGACATCTGGAGATGTGGCGTGATCTGCGCGATTTACGTGGTAAAACTGCGCATCGCCATAGTTCTCAAACAAATGATCGCAGCCATTCCCAGGTACGAGCGTTCATCACCAATTCTTAGACGCGTCGCGTCACCCACGTGACGTATTCCATCTCATCACGTCTCGGAGTCGCCGGGTTCGGATTCATGTTGAAGGATGTCAGACCCGAGGAACATTCACACCAACAGCTTCCATCGTCCGCCCTTCTCCACCCAGCCTTGGTCGTATTTTGTATTTCTACCGTATCACCTCACCCATCACTCGAAGTGAATTTGGTTTGAGATGTCGGAGCCGGCAGAGAAGAATGTTGCAGAAGTCTCAGATGCTCTCGAGACCGGTGACGACTTCGGGAACCTTGTAGATGGAGTTGAACAGCACGATGTTTCTGGAGAGGAGAGCGACGAGTATGATGTCAATGACGAGGTTTGTTGTGTACAAGTTGTTATGAAGCATTTCGATGACCAGACCCAAGGAAGAGGAAGATGCTGTTGGGTTCGAAGAAGAGGAAGAGGAGGAGGATGCTGATGCTGATGACGACGGGGACTCGGTATGTTGTTCTCACTAGGCGATACTCTATTTTAGGCATTGATCTTGGACGCCCAGGGTGAGCCAAAGAGCAGCTTAACAGCATTTTTGATTGGAGTAAGTTTCTCCAGAGGTTCGAATTTGTTTGTTTGCTAAGCCTAATATCGCAAGGAGGAAGTGGTTACTGCACCGGAAGCGGACCAAGAGGGTGTGGATGGTGATGATGATGATGATGAATACGCCGAAGATGTGCCGGAAGCACCCGCTCCTGGCAAAAAGCGAAGTATATCTGAACTTGCGGGGGAAGAGGAGGCGAGTGAGGAGTCCGAAGCCAAGAAATTAAAAGCGTGAAGGCCAGTTTCGTGTGGGGTCCGGTTGGAGACTGTCAGAAGACAAAACAAATTGATTTATTACTTATTTCTTTTTATACCCTTCTTCGCGTTGAACTGGTTGTACATTGTAGAATTGGTTGTATACATAGTCGTGACGATTGAAGAGCCCCAAGAAGAAAGCTTTGCGGTCATTAAGCTCGAAACCTGAAGCGTAGAAAGAGTAGTTCTATCTCGAATGTCTGAGTCCTGCAACATTATCCAGTATGCGAAGTTGCCATAATGGATGGGGCGTATGTTGAAGAGTAGCGAATCGAAGATACAGTTCATGGTACAAGCGCCTCCGAACCCCATGATGCATCACTAGTTCTCCAGAACCTGGTTCTCCGATTTGGCACGACACCGAGTTCCACGTAGTCCACTTCCGTAGGGTCCACAATCAGTAATGCGAAATTCCCCAAAGCGTACTCCCAGTTCTTCCTAGTCTCCTCGTCAGCGTTTTCGCCAGGTTCGTCCAACTTGACAGGCCATTTCTTCGCCTCATCTTCGCCACCTTCCAAGCGGGTGCCTGGCACAGGGCGACACCAGCTAGCCTTCATATGGCCGCTCATACTCTTGAACATTGCCTTTCTCTTCTCCTCCCAATCGAAATCTTCTTTGCTCAACGCGGCGACTGCGCTATCGGGTTTCGCGTTGTTGACATTGTGTAAAAAGTGCTTGTACAGGCTGGTCGCGGGGGCGGGTATCACACTTGCTAGGCCAGAGATGCGAAATTGCTCGTCGTTGCCCTCGATCCACCAAGCCATCTGGACATGAGGGTTGGAAATGATTTGGGTGGTCTTGGGGGTGCGGATGTCGGTCGTAGTCACGAGAAGTTGCAGGGATTCGTTAGAAGCGGGGGAAATGAATTCGCGAAAGATATGTGAGCGGACATGAGGCACAGGGGTGGTAGGATCGATGGAGGCCAGTTGTATCACTGATAATTGTATGGCAAATATTTTTCAGCCTACTACACGATTCAAACACCAGTTACTACGCGTACCATTGGCTTTCTTGTGCTGTGCAAGAGCATCAACAATTGCATTTTTCCACTGAGGAATAATCGATGCCGCCATGGTTGAGTTCACAGTCAAGGTGCTACTTTGGGCGAAGCACATGCAAACTGTCAATGACAACTTCCTCCGAGTTCCAACTTGTCTTTGTCACGATAAAGATGCCGTAAGACTAACATATCTTTGTACGTCACCCCAAATTCACTACGTACAGTGCGCGCAGCGATGTGTTTAAAAAAACATAACGACTGACAATGTCAAAGCCTCTGCTTAATGACGTTGTGCCACATGCTGACGTCATCTAGTGGGTGGAATATATACCACGACCGTGGTTTCACCTCAGACCAAGACATTCCCCACTATGCCCATGTTATCAAACATAGGAAACCCCCAGGTGTATGAAGACGGTGACCAAAGGTAGAGCCCAATACAATTACCGACCCCCTACAGTATATGATACAGGACAGACCTCATCACAAAGGAATTCGCGAGGCGGGCGAGCACAAGCCTCAGACCAGCTCTGATAGGACCACAATCGATCTAGATACCAGGTTTTTTTCTTCAAGCTCGTGCCAACGTTGCGCTACTGATGTCTTTCTAGAGATGATCAGAGCTTGGCAAGCAAACTTGAATCCATGAGGCCACACGAACACCACCAGGAAGAAAATAAGAGAACCATTCACGATCCACTTGCCCCGGCGAGGGAGCATGGTAATGAACCGTCCCGCGGGGCAAAGATTGATGCGAATATTCAGGCGGAGGAGCAAGAACTGTTGAGGCGCAAAGGCAAAATTTAAAGGTTGCATGCTGTTACAAGCTGCACAGTACGTTGTTGATTACGGGACTAGTGTCTCTTCGTTATACACTAGGCAGTACTAGTTGGCAATTACGAACGCCTATGGATGTCGTGTGCATGAAGGTCGTGCTCTATGTGGGATTCCACTTCAACGTGCCTAAAGAACAGTGTGTCGAGTTGCAATGTTGATTCGGAGAGAATTTGGGAGTCAATCCCATGTGCTGCGCGTATTGATTGCTCACGTAGATGGAGCAACATCCTACAAGCCAAGATTGGGCATACCGTGAGTTGAAGTCTGTTAAGAACATTTGAGTTCCTCATAATATGCAGATATTTTGACAATTGACATCAAGTGTATCGGGACAAAATGAAACTGGGATCAATCTTTTCTTCAGGCATAAACCAGTGTCTATGAGACAGATTTCACGCACTGGAAGGGCAATGGCTACAATAAATAATCCAACAGATGAGAGAAAGATGCAGCCGTAGTAAAGCGTTCCTGCCAACGAATGACTGCAGTATTAGCATGCTGGACAGGTTTAGAAAGTGCTCAGACAACCATCACAATGTATAACTCGCATAAATTTAGTCCCACTGTTGCTGATAACTGGCGAGTGATGGTCAGGCCGTTATTGTTAGTATTTCGTGACATTGCTTACAGTACTGGCGGGCCTTGAAAGAAGCAAGGCACAGTATCACTAGAGGTACCAAATTCTTCGTCTTGCAACCAACATCTAGGATGGTTAGAAAAAAGCTCACCAGTATTAAAGAATGCGATCAAAGCGAAGTTCGCCAGCACTATCTTGGGATTCGCGCCCACGGCAAACCAGTAACTACAGATAGGCGGAAGCCCCGCATCTACAAAACTGTCTGTAGTCTCCTTTAAAAACAAAGGGGCGAAGAGAGGCAAGGCGACCCACCTGATTCAGGGTTTAAAAATACATGTATCTCCCATGTCCAGTCACTGAGAATAACGAAGCTCGAGATCCAAATTGCGAAGAAGAACGCTGGGACGAATATCGACATCACACGGCTCCTGTTCCAAAGCGCCCACGTCCTAATGGCAAATATCACTGGGCATTTAAAGCTCAACCTGATCATTATTGGTTAGGTAGATACTGGCACGTACTTTCTGATATACATAGTGAGGTATTCACTCCCCCTAAAATGCAAGTTAGCTTGGATCTAATCATGATATGCATAGTGCTCGCACATGTCAAGGTGTTTTCAAATGCCAGGCACCTAGTGGAGTTATTAACTAAAAAAAAATAGGTCAATGAGATCGCTAAGTATGGCTGACACTTTCACAAACACTTCATCATCAGTAGTAAAACGGTCGTCGGAGTGAACCGTACGATGATGTACAGAATTTTGGGAAATTTCCACGCTGCTTTCCAAATAACCACCCATTCCAGCGGGAACATTGAAATATATTCGCAAGCCTATTGAAGGATACCATCAATAATGTCCGCAGTTTGAAGGTCTCATCGTACCCATAATGTTAGACACGCATCTATGTAACAATTTTAGGTCGAGTTTCTTTCAAAGACCCAACCGAGATACTAACAGTTGATGTACTAGGCAGCATTATCACTGATCAGCCCAGTATGCACGTCAGCACCGAACTGGATACACGTACGTTCTGCGGATAAGCAATTGTTGCTAATTCGTGTGAGGTTTGTCCGATGGTTGGCATATTAGAGGATCATGAAAGGAGCACAGGCGTATATTGGTAACTGATTCCTGAAGTAGACTTGCTGATGGAAGCAGTGTAGTAACAAACACATCATGATCATTGGGTTCATCATTGGGTAGACAACGCGCGGTGTTGTCGTAGCATTTTTAGACCACTCCCCGTGGAGCGAAGCTACACCATGTGGTAAGAGATGTCCAATGTACGATGACAAGCACCAGAGCATTGCTACGTCGCTCAGTCTAAACGCGCCCTGTTAGGTCTTGTTTCAGGATATGTATAGCGCGATGGCATTCCACCAAAAGTGAGCGAGAGGGTGGGGGAGGATAAACCATAAAGCAACGGCATGTTCGTATGTACCCATATGGCCGACTTGTTCGTAATGACTTGCCCGGACGCGCGAAACGCGCTCCGCGTTGATGAGTCGTGGAGGCTTATGCCACTTCGTGTGAATATCAAGGTTCTTTCCCAGGTCGACAAGTGCTTTGTCAAAGAACGCGTAAACGGCCGTGTCGAATGCGCAGCCAAGGGGAGTTCCTATCGAACTCCATTTACTATCTTCATACAAAGAGCTTTAGGAAGCCTGAGGGCCAAGAGAATTTTGCAAGCATAAGAATCAATGTGAAATTGGAGAACCTTGGCAGTTATCTGGAAAGTATAAGACAGCCTTTTCGGAGAGTTGTAAAAATTCAACAACCTCAGGAAAAGGAACGGTTTCCACGAAGAAGCAACCCTCGTTACGAACCTGATCGGCGATTACTGATCGACCGTTCTAGGCGTACGCGTGGACAAAATGGGTAAACAAACGGGTTCACGTGATGGGCAACGCGTTGTTGGCGCGTGGAAAGTTTGGTTGTAATCAACAGGTCGAGATCGAATAAATAACCGTTCGACCGGAATCAATTTATCCTTTCGTCGCCACATTCATGTCCATGCCCTCGCTGTCTCGCACGTCCTCCACTGCAAGTATATCCTCGTCCGACGATGCAGGTACCAGCAGCGGCGCCACTGCCCTCAGGCGTACGCGTAAACGCTTCACCAACGATCAACTCACCATGCTCGAGAATCTCTTCCACCAAAACTCACATCCGTCTCGTGAGGAGCGCGATGCAGTGGCAACGCGTGGGGGAATGTTCGTGATCAGCGTCATTGAATCTCTTCCCGTCCTGATTGACCTGAATATCGTAGGGAAACGAAGTCTGTCACAATATGGTTTCAGAATAAGCGGCAAACAGAACGCAAGTCAGCTCTCAATGGTACCACCAATTCCAGAGGGCTCCCGCGAACATCGTCGTTGATCCTAACAGTAACCACCGGTCGTCCGTCGCGTCCCTCTTTAGACTCCATCGCTTCGCGATCTGAGCTTCCCATGCCCCCACCACAGACACCGACGCGTCGACGCGACCCTAACGCCACTATTTGGGACAACATGCCATCATCACCACTTGCTTCGCCTTTCAGCCCCCACGTACGGGAATATGTCGAGTTTAACAAGTCACAACGGTCAAAACGCACATTGGAGTGGGCATGTGCAGCTGCAAGGCTCTCCGATAGGCATAGTACAACGGCATTCGCGCGTCCACGATCTAAACGAGCGCCGCGTATGAAGGAGAAGGAGTGGATCAGGGCAGTAAACCTGGATTTGACGGACGATGAGACGGACGAGGCCATCACACCACCCAGCACAGTAGGAGGGGGGGATCTTAGGTGGACTACAGAGCCCGAGGGGAAGCTGTCCAGCTCTAAGCCGGAGGCTGACGACGACGACATGATGAAGGCAGCATTGTTGCTTTGTGGTCTGGGGCGAAGACCTTCATGATTGTCACGACCGCTATGATGAGATGCACCATTTAAATTAAACTTGTTCATGGATTATTTTTTTTCTACAGCACCAACACCGCACCCAACAAACTGCAATGTATTTTTCACAACCTAGGCCTGGCCGATTTGGATTTTCTGCATGCTTATTCCTGCGTTCCAAGGCTTCCATTGAACGGATGACTCTAGAGTGGTTCACCTATATCATGGACAACAACTATACCAATCTGTCGCACGGGCATACATTTTTCACATCATGTCATCGCGGTGTACCTCCTGTGCTCATTGTTGCTCAGGGAAGGTCACCCACACGATACCGTTATTTAGCTAATTGTAATGCCCATTATTTCTATGTACTACCCAATGTTGAAAGCCGATGCTTACAGCTAACAGTTGTGAACATTCTACATTTTAACATCGGATCATACAGCATCTCGAAAGGCGTAAGAAGATTTTTTGCATCTCAGCAGTTATCTTCAGAAAGCGTAAATGGTATCCTAAATCCCGTCAGGTAAAAAAAGAGAGGTGTAAAAAGAGTGATAGTAACAAGCCTAGTCCACTTCCTCCAAAGTCTGCGCTGAACTCAACTTGCTCCTGAGTACCTGCATTCGATCCTCAACTGAATCCAACGTCTTCAACAACTGCACTACTTCCTCTCTCCAACTCAATGCAGCAGGTGGAATCGCAGGCGGCAGTGGTTGCACCACCAACGGCACCTGGGTCGCTTTTGTCGTCCCGAGCTCATCTCTCAGTACTGCCACAACGCCCTGCACCCACTTTTCCCTCTCCTCCTCCTTCCGCAAATTCTTCCTCACAGCCACGTCTTCCCGCTTGCCCGAACGCATCAGAGTATAGAGGTTGCTGAACACCAAGATCACGATCACGAAGTACAGTATCGCCGTTGATGTCGACTGCTCCCACGCATCCTGGACAAGTTCGAGGGCACCACGTGTACTCCGTCGTGCTACCTGGTATGCACCGTCGAACGTATCCCATGCCCATTGTAACCCACGTCTGTTCCGCTCGTGTTCCCGCTTCTTACGCTCCTCCTCTTCGGACAGCTTCTCGGAAGGATTTTCGGTTACGTCTGCGGCTGGTTCGGCTGCCTTGGCCACAGCCTGAGACAGAACGGCTAGGTCGATTCCTTCTGGGATGAACTCGGATTGGTGATCCTTGATGTACGCCCGCATTGCTTTTTCAAGGTCGCTGTGATATACCTTCTGCCCGTCGATGGCGGAGCGCTCAATGATGCCTATCGGCGTACCCTGTGTAAGTGACATTCCTCGAACAAGTAAAAGAGGATAACGCACCCTTGATGAAGCTCCTTCCAGTCCACTCCACCTCCGTCGTAACCACAATCCGTGTGGATGCTGCAGAAGCCCACGTGATACACGTGCGCGTCTTCACCGCAAACACACCCCCGCTCGGCACCTCGGGCGTCCTTGTTGTTGTCATCGTCGACACGTATTCATCAAAATCGCAGAACACCATCTCGTCTCGGATCTCGCACTTGGTCTGCTTGGGCCCGAGACTCCCATTCAGGGGCTTGATGTACGACATGTTCCGCGCGAGCAACTTCGAGCCTGGGGCCGTCGGAGCCCAGTCCGATATTTGGATGTCTATTTAGTAATGCAAGCGCATATGTGGGATGATTAATACCATGTTCGTTGGCCTAGCCCAGGATGAAGGGTAGGGCTGGGGATGAGAGGTGAAATGTCACGCACCCATGAGCTTTTGATTGACCGTCATAAAGTCCTTCATAAACCCGCTCGCAAATATTAAATTATATATCCTCTCTGGCGTGCCAGGCAGCACAGCATCCAGCGCCGTCTCCGCCATATGTTTTCCCTCCCTCCCACAAGCACAGGTTGTTGCCTTTTTCACCGGCACGACACTCGCATTCCCGTTAGCACCGTTGATCACTATGTCCATCCCCGGCGCGTCATACGAGGCTCGCCCCGCACTTGAGATGGACGCGTCGTCCGGGCGTTCAAGCTTCCAAATGTTGTGTATAACGTCGAAAGTCGTGTCGCGTGAGAGGAAGGACGCGAAGGTGTATTTAGCCTGCCGCGTCGTTACTTGGATCCCGTTGGGGATAACAAAGGCGGTCATTTTCTTGTCGAGGTGAGTAATTTCATTGATGGGGATTGAGAGCTGTAAAAATACGAAGACATGCTTTAGGTCAAATGTCAGTGATGATGAGTGTGACATACGTCAGTAATCCATCCAAATATGTTTGCATGGAAGCAGACATGATTCTCAGAAATGTATAAGCGCCCTTGAATGAGTATTTCCCTTTGTAGTGCACAACCGTAATCTGATTTGTGGAAAGAGGTGTAAATTAGTTGGCTTTATAAGATGTATTACGAGGTCTCACCGTCGATAAGATAGTCGCCCTCTGGGATGCTGGAGAATAGCTCGTGGAAATCAGCATTACGCTTATTACTCGCAACCGCAAAGCCAGTAACAGGCATATCATCTTCTCCTAGATCCAAGTCCCTCATGATGTCGTCATCAGAGGATTCCTCGCCGTCGTCAGAACTATCCTCTAAACCCGAATAATAATCCGGTCGGCTGTCTTCACCAGGATAGTATTCTGATCTATCGTCACTGTGTATTGATACAGAGCCGGCCCGACGTGCAGAGCGAATGGATTTGGATGAAGGGGACATTTCACTCGATTTGGCTTTGGCATGCCGAGAAGACATACTCCCAGTGCGGGAGATGTGTGGTGGTGAGCCTGCAGCGGATGACAGCTTGCGCGTAGTGGCTGCTGAATTGGGAGACTGTGCGGCTGCGGCACTGAATTGTGCCTGTTGCGCCGCAGTAAGACTGTGGTTTGCCATGGCGAGACTGGATGCAGCAATGGCGCTGGCAAGGCCAGTGGGTTTGCGCGTAGTCGAGCGCTTCCAAGGGCGCTTTTTCTCTTTACTGGTAGCGTTCGCAGAGATGAGAGATACAGAGTCAGAGTCCCGTTGGGGTGAGAAGAGTAATGTAGAGCTGGAGGACGGAATCGCGGTTTGTTGTGGCGGTGATGAGTTAACTTGAGACTGAGAGGGGTTCTGATAGTCTGGTATGCGCATGGCCGTAGGAGACTCGACGATAGGGGCCGTTGACGTATATATGGCAGTCTGCCCATCCTGGCTCTCAGTGGAATCTCTACCCTGTGGCGGTGCAGTCGCAGCACGTGTATGATCGACTCGGATAGTTTCGACTGGAAGGGGAGGAGGTCGATTTATTGAGCGATTCGATGACTTTTTGCGAACTTCGTAGGTCGGCTCGAGAGTTTTGGAGGGCATCTTGGGGTGCTCAGCTGATGAAACTGGGGTCGTTGGCCGTGAGCGTGATTTGGAGTTGGGACTGGACTGGGTTTTGGCCGTCTGCGGAGTGCGAGGCCGAGGAGTGGTGGGTGTAGAGGGAGCGTCGTCTGCAGTGGCGAGGGAAGTACTTGTCTTTGTCGTACGATTCCTAGAGGTCGAACCGTTGATTTGGGTGTTATTATGGTCGTTTGGCATACCATCAGTTCGGTGATTTGCCGGCTGCGTCAGACTTGCCTCCGAGCTCGAGCGAGAAAGGCTGCGGCGGTTGCCCAATAATGGCGATGGAGGCACAACCGTTACGCTTGGGAATGTGCTGTCAGAGTCTGCCCCAGACTCGTCACCACCGTCGACGTTGGTCGTAATGAACGTTGGGATAACTCGCTTTTCTTCTTCCTCAACTTTCGGACGTTGGGTGTCTTGTGGTGGTTTTGGCGATGCAGGTGGAATGGGAGGGACAGGCGGGATAGGGCTAGCAGACGACACGGTTCTACTGCGAGACTTGGACGTGCTCGAACGCGGAGACTCGATGGATTTATCGGAGCGATCGCGAGTGTGTGTTGGAGCTGCTTTATTGACGAGCTTGGACAGGAAACTGGGGGCCATTGGGCCACTTTCAAGCTCGAGCCAACTCCTACAGTTCGCTCAACCTACTGACCAGGGACGCAGAAGATGGGAGATGATATGAACAAGGCAGCGTGTCGGTTGTAGCCTCGTGTTGACGATCACTCTACTATTCGTACTCCGTTGTCATCGGTCTATTATGCTTATACTACAACATATCTACAAGGACATCAACTACACCTAATGCGCAGGCACTGTAGGCGGTCAGTCGAGCAAGTGTGTTTTCTCACTCTTCATGCTTACCTGGGGGGTAATCAACCTCTTTCAGATACCACGCCTCTGTAACACCCGTCAATCACTCAATTATAAGTGTCAATTGTCGTGACTCACTGTCACCATTAGGGTCCTTGTCAGCAACGGTTTGACCATCTCCTAACCAGTAGAAACGGTTCTTGACGGGTCCATCCAGCAGCTCATAGTTGAAGTCTTCCCATCGTGGATGTGACAGAGCCCGTGCAGCGTGCAAGGCAGAACCTGTGAATAACCACCATTCAGTCAAGTATGCACGAAACTCGACACAATACCAACCAGGCCAGAGAGCGATCACCCTTCCCTGTTCTTTGCCTGCCTTGTACCACGAGCGGCACTTCTCACTGAATACCGTCTGCGCCGTTTTCATCAGGCAGGCTTTCGTCTTACAAAATAATGGCACTCACTGTCGGGAAATAACTCTCCAAATACGCATCAAAGTCATTCACCGCTTCTGCCTTCACATCAATGCTCTTTAGGTGCTCGCGCTGCATCTTCAATGTCGCTGCGACAGCATAGTCCACCTGCTGCTCCAGGATAAGGAGGAGCGACCCTGCACCCACAGCGGCGTTGGGGCCGAGGCATTGGAACCAGTTTGGGAATCCATCAATAGCCACGGCGAGGTAGGTCCGTGGGTGGGGCTCAAATTTTGCTGAGAGGTCAACGCCATTGCGCCCGAGGATGGGAAAGTCGAATTGGAAAGACGTGTCGAAGCCGGTCGCGCAGACTAGGATATCGAGCTCTTGGAATTTACCGTCGACCGTCTCGATCCCTGTTGGTGTGACCTTCTTGATATGCGTTGGGACAAAATCGACCTATATGTCTCGTTAGGTAAATCATCACCATGTCAGGCACGTAAATAAAGTTTACATTGTCCTCGCACAAGGCATCAAGGTATCCCGGACCAGGAGTTAACCTTCGGCAACACGGCGAGAAGTCAGGAATCACTGCTAATGGTTTTAGATGTCCAACCCTCAAAGAGATAATCTCGGTGGCTACCCACAGTGGTCGGCAATCCATGGCTTCTTCGCTAGTTTCTTCAACATATCCTCTCTGAATGCGACCTTTGCCTCTGACTGTATTTGGGACCCACGCAGTACGGCAGAGCTCGCGCTCTATTGATATTATGAGAAATTTCACTCCAAAAGACAACCTACTCACATTCAACTCGCGCTCTAGTTGCCAACGGAAGTCCTTATAATATTCCGGGTCCTCGTCAAATCTCTTGAAGTCTGCCTCCGTAAATTTATCTATTTCCAGATAGTCAGCACTCTTGCAAAACATAATACCTGCTCCTGTCTCACAGTTGTTGACCTCCTCTCCGCCTGATAGACTGAGGAGCCTATCTCTCACGAACGGCGCGGAGAGCCATGTCTTGCCACGAACATAATTCGTCACATGTTTAACGCGAGGTTGAAGCGCTGGGACCATCTGAATTGCCGACGAGCCCTACCACCCACTGTTATTAGTCCCAACGCACATGCAGAAATAGCTATACCCACCACTCCAATGATTCCGACGCGCTTATTACCCCAATCCTTCACCGTCTCCTCCCACCCCTCCTTCTCTAGATCCCACTGCGCGCTATGTATGACTTTCCCCTCAAACGTTTCCAGTCCTTCCAAATCCGGCCACGACCACCTGCTTAATCCTCCTAGTCCTGCCAATACCACGTCTGCAACCTCTTCGAACTCTTCGTAGTCTGAGGCCCAATCCCACACAATGTGCTCACCCAGTTCAGTCTTAGAACCGGGTTTCGGCCGCCGCACCCTGAGGTGCCATTTGCCCGTGCCTTCGTTGTAGGACGCGTGGGTGATACGATGCCGGAGCTTGATATATGGGCGTAGCTTATATTTATCGACGACGCGCTCGAGGTAGGCGCGGATTTCGGGACCGGGAGCATAAAATGCTGACCAGTAGTGATTGTCTTCAAAAGTGAGTTGGTACTAGATGTGACAGTAGTCGATTAGCTGACAGTTAGGATCTCTGCAGAATGGGCAGGCAGTGCTTACCGCATGTGAAGGGATATCGCATGCTAGGCCCTGCACGACAATATGGATACTGTAAGTACCAAGATCTGCGTGAAAGAATATGAACTTCGTACAGGGTATCTATTTGCGAACCACGTCCCGCCCACACCAGCATTAGATTCGTATACCGTAAAGTTGACGTTCTGTACGCGCTGACGGAATCTGTAATAACGAAAATAACCACATCAACGAAAATCCCGCCGGCGCTCCGTCTCACACGCACCTAATGCCTGCAGTGATTCCTATGCAATGATTTGGTCAAGATTGTGACAAGTGTGGCAACTGGGTCGATGGTATATGACGTACCACTGTATCCAGCGCCAATCACCACCACTCGCATGGGGCGAGCGTCGTCTATGGAAAGGTTGGGGAGCTTATACGCGTTCACACTATGGTCATCTGCGCCGTTGGTGCCGCTGTTCACGTCAATGGTCGTAGGGCCATTCACTCCGTTAATGCCAACCATCTGTCTGCTAGTACGGTATGCTGTGGGTGTGGGTATGTGGGTATGTGGTAGAACAGTGTGGTGGACCTTTGAAAACCTGGGTGTCGCTTGTTTGGGATTCTTCTCTTATTTGAAGGCCGTCCCTGCGAACCTAAATCTACGCTGGCCCCTTTGATGCCGTATCTAGAGGGCCGTGGTAGGATCCCGTTAAGTGGGTCTAGTCACATGTAGCCTTAACAGCTCACAATCTACGTGTGGATTTCCAATTGTGTTATCTCACAGGTCACCAGGTATTTTAAGTTGAAAGCCATACCCCGTACGACGGGTACTGGAGGGTGGCTGAATCAAGGAATTATGATACGTATCATATCCGTTATTTCAAATGCAGTGAACTGGGTAGATCAGGGAACCTCTCTTCTGTTTCTACAATGTGAATTCAAACACACCGACGCTTGTAAACTTCAAGTTGACTGAATCATGAAGCTTAATTGAATATGAATGGGCACATTTTATCCACTGCACGGCACGCACCTATGAATCCATGAAAAGCAATTGGCACAAAAAATTGTCTTCCGTATACCCCGTAGCAGCTCAAATTCAGTATGGATGTGCATCTAGCACAGTCACACTGCTGACAGATTGAGACGTGCTTTCCTAATGCGGGAAATAAAGTTCCATTTTAGGCATAGTCCATAACTTCATAAACTTCGGGTTGTCCAGAGTATTGGTGAACACTAGGTATAACTTTTACTAGTAATGGCATTGATGGTGGGTCCAGATACCAAGTGGAATATATACAAAATTTAGGAAGATATGTGACTCTGGGGGGCTTTAGTGGTCTCATAAAGATACCTTAAGCTCTACGTGAAAGGTGTATGAGTGCAGCCTGAGGCGGGGCACTATATAGTGGGACGAGCATGTAAATTTGGGCTGAAAATATTGGATACGTCCACAAATGGGCTACTTGAGATATATACATGGGAGACCCACTGACAGCAGTTATAGATTTGATTTGTATCATGAGAAAAAGTGCGGCCTTACGTTCGGGATACCGAGATAAAGGGCATATGACCTCGGGCAAGATGGTATACCACTCCATAAATTCGAGATAAGGCCAAGGTCAAAGTAGTAGGTACCTACCTGGCCCACTCTGATCAAAGCAATTTAAACAGCCACGTGAAGTAAAAGGTGACTATGACAGCACTGAGTAGATATCGCATCTTCTTTGTTCGAGTCTTATTGGGTATACTAAGGTCTTCTTTGGACGAGAGTCATGAATATCAACCAGTACTCGTCAGCAGGAGCCATGTGTAGATTGAAGGGAGAGTTTTGGTACCAGAGTATGGTTGGATACCCAAGTGAATCGGCCAGAATATATGAATATATTTTCCTTTAGCCGCCCAGGGCAGGGATGGGGACGCTTTTACGTTGAATAACCAGCCCTAAGAGAGGGTCACAGACAAGGAGGCCTTATACATAGGTATTACTATAAAACGATACTACCACAATCCGCAAGATTTAGGCTACCATCATTGCGCAAGAGAACATCGCAGAAAGCTTGTAATCGCCAGGCCGTTAGAAGTGAATGGTTGGTGACCCAAAAGGCCTTTTTTGGAGGACCGGCTGATCTGTCCAGCCAGTTCTGTCCAGTTAGTCACGGTGGGACTGCAGGTTTGATTCAGAAATATCACGTGGTCAAAGAGCTGCGGCCCGAAATTCAGCAACTTCAAGATGGCAGCCTCTTACTATTCAAGTGGTGGCCAGTTAACCTCAAGTATCTAGTTTCTCCTGCGAGAATCTCCTGTCAGTCTCACTGATAGCCAAAGCTTCATAAAGCTCGTTTTCTTACCTTGAAACGTAACACTACTAACAGACGAACACCCAAGTAACGGTGTTATGTGGGAGCGAACACTTCAGGATCTCATTCGCGGTCTTCGAGCCAATAAGAGAGATGAAGCTAGGTTTATATCCAAGGCCATTGATGAGATCAGGTCTGAGATAAAAGGTGATGATATGGAACTGAAGGCAGGGGCTATTCTGAAGTTAACCTACGTACGTTCTTTAATACCCTGTCTCTCGCACTGTGCATTAATCTGCCTCCAGCTTGATATGCTTGGATATGACATGGGGTGGGCATCATTTCATGTTGTCGAGGTCATGTCATCCGCGCGTTTTCACTTGAAGAGCGTCGGATACTTGGCTGCTACTCAGTCGTTCGACCAGGACACTGATGTTCTGATGCTAACCACAAATCTGTTGAAGAAAGTAAGCTGCAACCCCTCCTAATCCGTGTTAGAACTAAGAGTTGTATCAGGATCTAAGCTCTACACCCGCCGATGTCGCGGTTACGTTGAATGGACTTGCCCACATTATAAGTCCAGACCTTGCAAGAGACCTGTCACCAGAATTGATCGCCATGCTGAACCATTCACGACCTAATATCCGGCAAAGGGCAATACTTGCTCTATATAAGGTGCTTATCAAATATCCCGAAACCACAAAACACGCACGGGCACGATTGGAAGAGAAATTAGAGGATTCAGATCCAGGTATATATGCCTTCATCAGCTATGTTATGATTTCAGTTCAACGTTCTCTCCAGGTGTTGTTGCAGCTACCGTCAACGTTTTTTGTGAACTCGCACGGCATAATCCTAAAGATTACCTATCGCTAGCACCTCAACTATTTCACCTTCTCACTACGTCCTCGAATAACTGGATGTTAATCAAAATTATCAAATTAGTGAGTCGAGCTCTGGCTAATTGTACCCTTTCTCATGTTCGCAAAGTTTGGTTCTCTTTCACCATACGAGCCTCGCTTAGTCAAGAAACTGCAACCTCCAATAACAGACCTAATCTCGACAACTCAGGCGATATCATTACTATATGAGTGTGTGCATACCTGCATAATTGGTGGAATGCTTCAAGGTTCCAATGGTGACTCGCTCGCGCGTCTGTGCACTTCTAAGCTCGCAGCATTCATACAAGACGCCGATCAAAATTGTAAGTTGTCTTACTGACTCCTAACAACATCTCTAAAACCAATAATCAGTGAAATACATTGCATTGTTGGCAATGACAAAAATTGCTCCTTCGCATCCGCACCTTTTGGCCGAATATCAAGATACCATCCTCGCTAGCGTAAACGACCAAGATATCAGCATTCGTATGCGAGCTCTTGATTTGGTTTCTGCGATGGTTCGAAAAGCAAAATCGTAGCTATTTATCATGCTAAACTTAGATATTTATCAGGTCAATCAGGAAAATCTCCAGTCAATCGTCCAGCAAGTCATAATACATCTAGTGCCCGAAAATTCTTCGTCAATATTACCTACAGCAGCCCAATCTCTTGCCCAACATACTGTGCCCATGTCACCTGCCACCCCCAAACCGCACGTCTCACCTAGTCAATCGCCTGCATACCGTCTTATTCTTTGCCAACGAATCCTCACCATGTGTTCACAATCCACCCATAGAAACATCACCAATTTCGAATGGTATATATCTGTGCTTGTGGACCTCGCTCATGTTGCAAATGCCAATGTGGGTTTAGAGATACGTGATCAGCTAGTGGATGTCGTTGGTCGGGTCAGAGGGGTGAGGCGATACACGGTTAGGTTGATGTATCAATTAATCACTGATGAGACCATGCTGCAAAATGCTCATGAGGAAGGCAGCTGTTCCGAGGTACTTTGGGCTGCGGCTTGGATTTGTGGAGAATACTGCGAGTAAGTTTGTAGTGCCCAGTATATATAAGCTTTATTAACCGATCCTCAGTGAACTTGCTGAGCCCCAGAAACTCCTTTCCTATCTTCTGCAACCAGAGGTCTCTCACCTTGCACCAGAAATAATTGCTGTTTATATTCAAGCTGCCACGAAAATATTTGGATGTTGGGCTGCAAATTTGGCACAACGTTGGGAAGATGCCGATCTAGTTGAGGTTAAAACTACTGTTGAACAATTGTCGGGTAGGTTCAGCAAACTTGTCAGTAACCCACATATAGAAGTGCAGGAGCGAGTAAGACATGGATCCTTTGCACCTATTCAACCTATATAACTTTTTTTTCAGGCAGCAAATTCCTTGCAACTGCTCCGCTTCATTCAGGCTGATCTTGATGTCAATCGACCGAAACCTCCAATAGTACCAGGCTTCTCATCCGATCCTGAATTGATTACAGAGCCACGTTTCCCAAAAAGCTTATATCTTATACAGCCATTGTCCGCAACCTATGAGCTTAATCCTGTCGCGGCCAATGCCCAAGCAAGTGTTCCTATACCAGAAGGCTTAGACCTTGATGCATGGATAGTTCCACCACCACAAGAGGTCATTCCTGAACAATCTCTTGAACGAAAGGTGAAGAAATCGAGGAATGGCAAAGGGAAGGAGGTGGGAGAGGGTAAGGTTAAAGGTGCAAAGAGGAAGCAGAATAGGACATCCCCTGATGATACACTGACACTGGCGAATGTTGAATTTGAGACGCCTGAAGAAAAAGCAGAGCGTGCAAGGGTGGGCCCATTTTCACTTGACTATCTCTGGAACGGCTCACGAGTGTATTAATATTGGTAGCGCAAAGCAGAGCGGCTAGCGCAGCAACGAGATGACCCCTACTACATCATCACAGACCCTTCCCCAAAACTAGTCGAAGTCGACATAGAGTCTATACCTGTCGTTCATCTGGAGGGAATGCCATCTATTGCAGGTTTGCTTAACCCCAAGATCTTCTCCAACACATTGATTCATGTTTTATAGACCCTTCTCAATCTCATCCCATCTTGAAAACGGCATCCCAGGTTTTCTCCACAACATCGTTCATGATTGACAGAGATGGCGAAATGCCGGAAGGTGCCAAGATCTCAGGGCCAGTATCACGACAGCAAACTCCCGCTCCCAGCGAGAACCATACTGCTTCAATATCACGACCTTCGTCGTTTCCGCCCTATGAAGTATCCGACAACGCAATCCCAACGAGTGCTCCAGATCCTATCAAAGTTACGCGACCAAAGAAGAAGGCAACTGGGAAAAAGAAACGGACAACCGCTGCTGCTATCGAAACATAATATTTTCGTTGTCTAAATGCTAGGTTATTATGGATGATTTGGTATACAAAACTGCATGGGAAGTAGTGAAAGGAGGTGGGGGCCGTTGATCACTTGACAAGGGTAGTGTCGCAAAGTATGTAAGAAGTTTTCAAGTGAGCCAGACTATGTTGGCTGAGATGTCATTGTGTGGGTGTCAGATGTCCAAGATGTGGGGTGTAAGAAATTTAGTGACGGCCGTAACGGTTCCAGAAGACACGTATCCTTATCGGTCATCCTCCACATGCTCAACCGACTCTACAATCTCATTCACTAACTCCATAGTTACTCCTGGTATAATTCGTTCCGCCTCTGTAAATGCTCGTTGGAGTGAGCTAAGTGCTACTCGTGCTTCCTGAGTTGACACTCGAGGAAACAACTAAACGAGGCCAAAATGAAAAATTGAAGAGCAAATACGATGCAACTTGAACTGACCGAAGCAATAGCTGGTAGGATGACAGAATCCAGCATCGTGGTATCAGGTACTTCTTCATCCACATGTAAATCCGCCACATTGTGCGCTGGATCTGATTTTGTGGGGTAATCGACATACTGATCTTCATAATCATCATCGAACTCATCCGATGGCTCCCTTTGAATAGTTCGCTGGCTTCCCCTCGTTTCGCGCCCTGTGGGCATGTGCCGCACCGTTGATTGCGAGAAGCTGCTGCTGCTTGGTGTTTGAGGTGCTGACGGTGGTAAAGGAGGAAGCTCGTTATTAGTCTTGATCGACGACCCATATTTCGAAGAACCGGATCCTGAGCCACGTCGTGTGGTTGGGAGTTCCATTACATCAGGACGCCCTGTACTGTGGCTGTTATTCTCCCACGTTAAAGGGGGACCAGATGTCGCTACGTTATTGGATCGTCCGATTGTTGTTGGGCGATTCATATTGCGAACTGTGCCGAAATCCCATAGATCTTCGAGGTCCCCGTTAACAGGCCTATCAATCACCAAAGCATGAACGTTGTCGAGTGTTAAATTTCAGCAGACTTACAGATCAGGAACGTCGTCCTGTTCCTCATCATTATGGCGGTCACCACCTTCCGCTTTCCATCTCTCATGTCGCTCGATAAGTTCAGTTAAATAACTAGTCTTCTTGGCCATACGAACAAACTTATGCTTTAGTAGTTCTCGTGCGGATGGGCGCTATTAACGTGCTTTGAACGGAGATGAAGGCAAAGAGGAGTGCAATCGACTTACGTCTCTAGGGTCCCGTTGGAGACAGTATGAGACGAACTCCCGGAAAGGTTTGGAAAAGTTTCCATCTAATGTCGGGGGAGGATTCTTAGGAATAAGGAACAAAACCTACACGTAGTGTCAGTAACCTGTACCTTGTCATAGCCATTTGAGGAATACAGGCAGACCTTCATTGGATGTAGTTCGGCGTATGGAGGCTCGCCTTTGGCCAGTTCAATGGCCGTGATTCCCAAGCTCCATATGTCGGCCTTGTGGTCGTATCCACTTTGTTTGATGACCTCTGGAGACATCCAGTATGGTGTTCCAACGAAAGTGTTCTTCTTCGCAGACAATGTTCCAGAAAGTTGACCGGACACGCCAAAGTCGGCTAATTTGACTTCGCCACCAGCAGAAAGTAAGATGTTTGCAGCTAAAGGAGGCGATAAGAAAGGCCTGAAAAGAAGGAGAGGCGAAAGCGAACCTTTGATGTCGCGATGGAGTTTTCCCTCCGTATGGAGGTATTCAAGGCCACGAAGAAGTTCTCGGACGATGATCGCAATGTACTCTTCCCTAAATACACCAGGCTTCATCTAATGTAGTTGAATTTGAATGTCATTTTCGAAACGGAAAGAAGGCGCACAAGGTCGGAGCACGAGCCGCCAGAACAGTACCTGGCACAGATGAGGTCAGTATAGCGCTGCGACAAGTAAAATAACACTGACTCCATGACGATCCATAAGTTAGATCCCTTCAAATAAGATCCATGATATCTGTCCGAGGTGTACCATCAACCATAGTTAAGAAGGCTCAATTCATTCTGACACTTACTTCGTGACGTGAGGGGAATCCAACTGTGAAAGGATCTGTATCTCTTGCTGAATGTCCTCAATCTCATCCTCCGCACTTTCGAGATCGATGATCTTGATAGCGACTGTCTTCTGAGTCCGCTTGTCGTACCTGCGAAGTTGGTCAGGCCCTTTTGCATCACATCAGCGTTGTGATAGAATGCCTACCCCTTGTAGACCTCCCCAAAAGATCCCTTGCCTGTAGTGCCCTGAGTGAGCAGGAAACGCTGGGATTTGAGCGCTAATGACACACCAATCCTATCCTGCTTAACATAGAAATCTTCGGGATCTTGATGGCGTGCATCCTGCGGCCATATTGGAAATACCAGTGAGATCGGCGACGATCTAGGAATAAACAATAAGAGTTGCCCGTACCATGTCGTAGCAGAACTGCCTAGGTGGGTTCTATAGGGTAACTTGGTTCGTGTCGCGTCGTAGCAGACCGTTGAAGACTTCTGATAATGCTGCAAGCTGCAAATTGGCGGACTAAACGAGAGCAACGAAAGCGTGGTAGAGCAGGGAGAAAGCGAACAATCCGCACCAATGGCGTAGTAGTGGGAACCAACGATGAATATGAGCCTGAGTGCAAGGAATGTCGAGGACCCTTATTGCTGTGATTTATGTGCCTAACCGTGACTCGCTATATTCGGACAATTACTGGCCACACGCTGCCACCGCCCAACACGACCAACAGCATCTGATCAGCTTCAGATGACTAGGATGAACTAAATTGCAAGACGGTGTCTTCGTAAGCTTTATCGCAAACAGTGTAGTTTTTGGGCTAGCTAAACATGACAGACTAGTACTACGAATTGAACCCCAACTGGAATGGTTCCCTACTTGATACTCTCCTCTTCGGTTGATTTTGACCCCTTTCACCGACAGTCTTTTCAATACGAGACAGGAGTTCAAGTAACGCGTCCCATCGACGTGTATCACTCGTCTTTGTCGGCGCATCCCAAGGACTTGGATGAAGCGGAAATTGGATCCCTGGCTTGGACAGACAAATTGACGGAGACTCAAATAGATCCGAATTCTCGTGACCAAAGGGCGCAAGTTTCGCGTTGTAGACCAGTTTGATATTGTACAGCTGCAGGCTAACGATGTCTTGGACAGCGGAAATTTTGCAAACAGGAGGACTGCCTCTTTGTCTGGAGTTGCAAACTCCGAAAAAGTTTTGAACCACGTTATCGATCCCGATATCGATTGGGGACAACGGTACATCGGAAAGATGCTTGAGAATGAGCTTTGGAGGGCTGATAAGGAGTCCGATGGGAAGCTTAGGCTTCGCTTTCCTCTTCTCCTACACTATGGCAACTTCCGTCGCTCCCTCGGTTAGTTCACCGAATCGGAACGTTGGTCCAAATTTGTCCACGACTCCAATCCAGTCGGGATGATGCACCCCTTTTCGATGTCGTTCCAGCTTGCGATGGAAAAACATCCATATTTCAGATTCCTAGAATAGGGAAGAGATGATAGCAGCAGAAACCAGAATGAAAAGGACCAGAGAGATGATCGCTGGTGTGAGGAGCACCACTGAAGTCGTGTTCTGTGAGGAAGTTTTTAGGGGCCATCGTTTGAGACCCACATACTTACCGTCCGCACGATTTGGGCCACTGTGATCAACTTGTCCATGAGGTAACGGTCCAAACGTCCAGCACTCAGTCCCTGGTATACACTACATTATCATCTGATTAACGTAGAACTCCATAGCTAGGCCATTGCAGCAAGCATTTGTGTCGAGGAGGAAAGAACTAGAGGAAGTACTAGATACACGTGTTACGGAACTCAGAAGGAACAACATAGCAGTAGGGGTCCATCTGGTGAGACCGGGGGTACCATACATGGTATGTCAAGGTTCAATTGGGGTTCCGATCTCTAAACGAGGCGTTCCATTACTTCGGCATTTCCTGCTCCCATAAGTTCATCAGTCCCGGAAGCGGCAAAAAATGGTCCTGGGTTCCGGGAAACTGGTGTGTGACTCTGGCCCGGCCTTTTGGAGAGGCAGTCTGAAATTGTCTTCGATCATTGCCTCGAATGCATTTTAGGAGAATGTCAGACTAGAAAGTTCCAAAAAAGGCCTCATGTCCAAAATAACCGAAATGCAAGTGGCGAAATGGTTGTGGCAGCCGAGGATCAGGGTATATCTCTCCAGGTAGGTGACAGCCAAATATACCCAAAAGTCATGAGATTCCTTGGACATTCCTGGCAGAATAGACATACGTGGCTCCTAAGTTTATGACAGTCTATAGAATCGCCTCAAGGGCGTGTCCAAGAACTTTTGAAACCAGGAAGCATGCTCGGAAGTGCCAAGAGGATCGTCTGCCTACGTATTCTGCGATAGTGACATGGAATCCAGAAGGTTGCCCTAGTCCAATGACTGGGTTTCAGTACGAACGCGTCAGGACCACGAGTAAAACTTACAGACCATTGGCATACTTCTTACTAGCTCACAGTTGTGAAAGGCTTCTGTACGAAATTTAGGCAAGTTCCGGGTTGACTCGCCCCATAAGGAGACAACAGGAAGACGGTTACTATCTCTAAACTGGGCTTTCAGCATTGGTATCTCTCTAAAATCAAGGATCTAGACATGGTCGTAGGTAACAGTACCTTCAACTGCACGGCCAGTTATGGAAGAAAACAGACAAAAAAATTTTCAATGCTGTCACATATCTGTTATCAGGAGATTTAGGTTGTTTATAATTATAAAGATTACCTCAGGGAAGTGACATGCTTCTTGCCCATAATCTTTCAAATCTTCAGAATGGGCCCGGCACACGAGGCCTCCAAGTTCGGCGACTTCCTCTCATCGATGTTACTCGTATTTCTAGTTACGACAATGGTACAGGCGCTCATAAATCTAGGAACTGTGGTATGGGAGTAAGACACCAGTCACTGGAGCCACTTTTTCTCGGACAAGAAGCCTCGTACTCCCAGAGAGACGTACGAAGCCAACTTTGTCTGTGAAGATATTGCCCGATTGTAGTTAAGGCCGATACCCCGAGGATGTAGCCTTCAGTTTGGTTCGACATTCCACCAATCGCGGATGGCATGGTGGCTGGTTGAGGTGCAAATCGTAAGGGACCTGCGAACAATCAGCCATACAAAGCAATAAGTAGTGTATAAGAACCACATCGCGCGAGGCAGAGTCATAAGGTGTTATGATCACAGAATAGACCAGCAGACAACTGTTTCCTGCTGGATCGAAGTGGTTCGGGACCACTTGGCAGCCAGAAATAGAGGATTGATCCCGCAGCGGATGTATTTGAGTGCACGGAGCTAGATTCCAAACTGAACAATACGTCCGAGCAGACATTCGCTATTATTGTATATTGAAGATAGTTCTGTTGATAATGATGAATGATTATTGAGAACAAACTCCTTGACTTAATTACACCAAGGGAAGCCTATAAATTGTGCCGCCAAGTACACCATTCAAAAGGAAAACATCTTTGCGTCATCGAGGAGTTGTCTGCCGTATGACTCTCGAAAGTAAGTTATATTCTACGCCATCTGGGCAACGCGTCAGCATCAGGGTCGAATGGGTCGAACGAGGGAAAGGGACTGACATCTATGATACAGAAAGTATGTAGTCGTGAGTTGAGTAGTTTTAGGTTAGAATTAATTTGCGATGCTCCTGAAGAAGGGGATACTGTCGTGAGACATACGTCCAACGGAACCAGTAGTTGGAGAGAACACACAGGAACATGATTTGTTTCGTGGTCAACGTGTACAAAGGCTCTCTCCACATTAGGAAGAACTTCTATCTTGTCTTGCAATTGCTGACTGAGGTCGTGAGCTTTCCATAACGGGGTATTAGCATCCATGACCACGTCAACTTCGACGAAGTAGTCCTTGGGCATAGTTCAGTATACAATGCTCTCACGAACTAAGCTAAAACGTACTGGGCCACTCTGGCGGACAAGAATCAGGAAATCAAGGTCGAGGCAAGGATAATTATGCTCACGTGGTATGCCCGGACTGTATCAACCTTCACAATGTCTTCACTGAAGGTGACGGCTTTATAGATTATTAATTGTAAAAAGTCGTGCGGAGCCGATTTTCCAGCCAAGAGTTCGAACTCCTTGTAAATGGTGCGAGCCCAGGCAATAATGACACCCAAGGCAATCTGGATAGAGGTGCTGCATCAGGCTATATCTGAGAGATCAAAATCTTTAGCTTACAATAATAGCACCCATGGGATCCAAGTCTGCACATGAGTCTACGTCAAATCTGGGCCGGGTCGAGGCAGAGACCACTCACACCACCGCCATTTGCTTCCGCCAGCTGACATGAGAAGACCTATGGCGGTGTAAGACATTTTGGACGAACATCAAGTGAATGGTTCCTCACCGAAGCCGTTGATCCATAGGTCATTTCGATGATCCTCCCAAAGGACGCGCACTTGGCTGGATTTTGAACGAAGGGAAAAACTATACACAAAGAGAATGAATTTGACACCTGTTATGTAAGGGCTCAGAAATGTATGCAAAGTGAAATTGCACGTATACCTAAGGCGACAGAGACGGCAATGATAGATGGGAGATGGAATTTCTGGAGGTCATCGTTGGTTTTTACTGCAATGCTTCGAATAGACTCCACAATAACGACGAGATTCACTGAACCCATCCTGAACAGGCGTGAGCAGAATCGTTATAGGATATTACGAGTGTTGCTCACAAGAAACCTGTGAAGAAACCATTTCAGTCATTCGGCAAGCAGAGTAGGGATGACTGACAACTAACCATAAATAATATTGCCAATGGTTTCTAATCGAGCTCCACCCACGGGCCAGCGGTTTGCGTCGAGTTTATCAGCTTTTCTGTGAAGCCAGAAGAGGAGGACGTTGCTCCCAATGTCGAAAACCGAGTCAATGCCTGTGGCCAACAGTGACAGGGAGCCCGATGAGACCGCGGCATACACTAGACACTATGGTCAGTTGGTATATGCGCCAGATATAGGGGAGACATACTCTGTAATATGCAGAGACCGAAATTTGAAAAAAGACTCGCGTAAATGGCTATCTTGACCTTTAATACGGGTTCTCAGTTTTATTTCTTTTGCAGATTGCCCGTTTGCGTACAGGTAGACGTGCAATATCCTCCTCAACCCGCGCTTCCGCTGTATGATCCTCCATAGGTTTCAGGAGAGATGTAATTAGCTACAAGTTCAGGTATCAATAACGTAACATTGGAGAGACGATTTGGCGGTTTGAACGCACATCGTTTTGTCGTTGATGATAACGCGCTACACGTTTTCCTTTGTTCCTGTGTCGCAAAGAGGCGATCTCTTGCTGTGTAAGAATTCCATCCCGAAGCTGGAAGGGGTCAAGAGGCTTCACGCTTGAAGATTCTGACGTCCGTTCAATATCTACATCCAAGGTCGCAACATCAGCTACCACTGTGTCGGTGGTCTGACATAATTTAATTAATGGACGAACAACGTTGGTAGATGGAGATTAAATGTTTACTTTGGCTGGAAGCGATCCCTTGGATGAACCTGGAGATTTCTGGTCGCCAACCATGTCGTCCAAAGATCCAGGGAGCAAGGGCTGGGCAAGGGCTGGAAGTGGTCGAGAAATGTATGTGAGAGGTGGGAAAAACCGAAACAGTGGATGGGCTGGAATCGGATCAACTCAATCTCTTTGTACCGTTCGCTCGGATTCCAAGTCTTTGGTTGCGAAACTTCTGGCACAAAAGATGTTGCCGAAACACTTCGAAAACTGAAGGGTCAGCACACTAAGGCGTCACCCTTTGAGTACTGAACGTTGAACAGCGATAGGAGATAATCGGGGGAATGATGGCGCTCCTCGCACTTGACCGATTGTTTTTATTCTCCGTCTGAACTGTGCAGTGCTAGCGCACGGACCACGCTTACCATAACTGTAGTTTGTGCACGGAAGGGGGTAAAAGTTTTACTCTGGATGCATGGGAGCATCGGACACTTGAACGCAACGCCACACTTGAGCAATATCTTTTCGACGATTGGTGAAAGCTTGTAACCACTGTGTGGGTTATGCCAGGTGATCCTGGGTGATCGAGATCAAAACAGTTTACATAAGCTACAGTTCCAACTTTGCACACAACTGCCATGATGGACGAACAAACTCGAGGGAACCTACGGGACCTTGCTCCTGTCTTCTTGATTTTGGCGGGCATTCTGTACTTTGTTCTGTCTATTCCTCTCTCGAAAGCTCCGCTGATATTGCATTTAAGTGTTGCCGCACTTCTCTGGTGTATGCTCTCATCATGTCTTGGGACGCCCCTCCGCCGTGCTGTAAACAACTTCTGGGAATACTCAATGATGACCTCTCAAACAAGTGGAGGCTTAACGCCTCGACGCAGACGAGGGTTTGGGGAGCAGGAGATGTGGGAATTCGAAATGGAGACCCGAGGCAGAGCAGGTTAATGGGTCACGTATAAGATCTTAAAATCTAGCCTAAGGGCGACATTCTATCCCTCGAGCATCAGTACGCCTTCCGCGGAGTTTACAGCTCAATCATAACGATAAAAACAGCACATTTACTGTCCCAAAGAGTTATTCCCTAATGCGGACTTGTAGCCCAGCAGGCCATTTCACAATCTCTCGCTCGGTCTGTGTGGCTGACTGCTTTTGGTATTCGTATAAGAACCCCAGGATCCCAGCCCTGGACCTTATTGCTCCTTTCTCTGGGCCACCATCATCTAAACCTGCTTTCAGTCTTGCTTTTACGTGCACAACATCCTACCCCACATCTTTCAAGAACAATCTTATCCTTCTGTCATGAAAATTCCTTCGAGCTCCTCTTTCATTCTCGCTGCTACCTTGGCAGTCTCCTCCTCCACTCCGACTCTGGCTGCTCCTGCAGGTGAAGCTTCCGAAGGTGGCATGACCAGTTCTTCCAGCAACCAACTCATCTCCTCGCGAAGTGGTAACGTCGATGGTCGGGCGCTCAACCAAGCTGAGGTAGTTAATCACCAAAGCAGAAGTAAGCTTTCTACGTCAATTACGTGTTAGAATCCCCCCTAATACTTATCACAAGGTGAAGAGTTGGATGAGCGTGGGCTTTTAGAAGATACGTTATGTGCAATCACGAAGCTCCTAGGGTCGAGTTGCACTTCGGGACCGCCGCAGGCAGGCGCTGAATCCATGAATTTTGATGCTGAAGCTTTCGCGAGCGCTATTGACGCCATGTCCACGACAACAGCCAATTCGACTGGTGCCGCTGTTACTGGCCCCCCGGCTTCAGCGCCAACTGTTGACCCTACCACACCCGGTACCACTGGCTCGAATGGCAATGATGGCCCAGATTCCTCTAGGGACAACCGACGAAGAGACGCTACGCCTGTCGACCCCATGCCCTCTTCTCAGGCAACGCAGACTACCAACTCTTTGTATCCGTCAGCCACTCCGGTGAACTCGAACACGCCAAATAACACCCCGAACATCGCCGCAGTGGACCCGCCCGCAGGGGGCGCTCCTGCTCCTCCAGCACCGCCAACACTTCCTGGGCCTCTGGAGGGGCCCCCTGGCACTGTCATAGGAATCATTGGGTCCACTCCTATAGGGGGGGCCATTGGGTCCACTCCTGTTGGGGGAGCCGTTGGGTCTACTCCCCTTGGAGGCGTGCTTTCCTTCAACGCAGCCGACGCATCCCAAGCTCCTGTCGCTGCACCTGCACCCCCCGCACCCGTGCCTGCTGCCCCCAAGCCCCCTGTCCCCGCGCCTGCACCTGCACCTGCTACCGGTGCCCCGCCCGTTCCCAACTCAGGTTAAGGCGTATCATATGAAGAGTTTTATATTAGTGCCCAATCATTTTCTCTACTATCTATACCCAATATACCCTCATCGTTTAAATGTAAGAAACCACGTGTATAGCTCCGGACTGGAGTCCTTTAGCAACAGATGTGGCCGTAAGTGTAACAACCTTTTTAATTACATGGACCACAACAAAAGCTGAAACGTCAACTTGTCTACCTGACTGGCGACAGAGAATTGTCTGGAAACCGTTTGTACCATCACCACAGTCTGGGCCGTGGATCCTTCCTCTTCGCCAGGCTATATCATGTCACGTCCCAGCCCATTAACCAACCTCGCCTCCGCACGACCGAGCCCTGGTGGCTACCAAGTACTCACACCTCGGACACCTCACTCCCGCTCCGGGAGAGCGGAGGAAGGCTACACTGAATTCGAACTCCAACGCATTACCGAGAATGACGACGACGATCTTGCACGTAACCAACACCAATCGGTCCCGTTGCTTTCATCGTCGGCCAGCGATAGCTTTCCAATCCAAAATACGGGATATCGAAGTCGCGGCGACGATTATGATCCCTCGCGTAACTGGGACAAGAGAGGGAAAGGAAAAGGGCGTCTCATGGTTGTGAACACGGTATTATCGAACCTGCCTCTAGTTCTGGGAAGTATGGTGGCTGCGTTCCTCCTCTTCCTCCTCTTTATGTCGTACAGTCGACCAGAGAAGCTGCACAAATACCTAGGCATATCGCAAACTAACTCAACCAACTCAACGACAGCTACACATCATATTGGATCAACTTCATTAGATCCCAAACTTCTAATCTCATACGAGAACTATACGACATTTCCCCTTCATGCCCCAGAATATCTCAAAGAGTGCCACAAATTAAATCAAGGGTACATGTCACATGGAGGCTACTGGGAGCCGCATGAAATGGGCGTGATGGATGTAGTGCATGCAGACGACGAAATGGGCGAAAGAGTCTGCACGGCCACTATCACGTACATGCTAGATGGAACAGTTGGCCTCCTTGCAGACCTTGCATTGTTAGTGCAGACGGCTGCGCTTGCTCGTGAGGTTGCAAAATATTTCTGGCCTTCCGTGATTAACTCTCATAACATATTGTATCAGAGAAATAGAACTTTATTGATCGACGATACCTACTGGAATCGGGGAAAGTGCGTGGGACGGCTGGTTGCAGCCCGTTGATTCTAAAGTATATGCTCTTAGATGGACAGATCACTTTGCGGATGTTCGAGATACTCAACCTGGACCAGAGCCAGGATGCAAAGCGCCCCCACCAGAAGGTCTGCTTCTGTACTACTGTCCGTCGATGTTTTTGTACTTATTAGAGCTGCCTACAGAACTCGTGGCATGTCCTCGACTAGCAAGGTAAGCCTTGGCTACATTGAATACGGGAGGGGAAATTCTAAGCTTTCCTCTGTTATTTGTAGGCATTGGGTAAGTTCCACTGTCGCTTAAACCACTACTGCGACTTAATCTCACCTAGGTTGTCAATTCTCGTACCTCAAAATACCACTTTGGGCATGCCTTTTCTGAGAATTATGAGAATGCGTAAGTACACGCCTGAACCAACCATCCACAACGAACTCAACTAACACTAGATACGGACATAATCTTAACCGCCTGAAGCCAGTATTTAAGTTCTCAGAAACTTCTCTGTTAACCACCATACAACCTAGCAAAGAAAATACCTTACTAATACATAGGGCTAAGGCGGAAATGTCAACATTATCCTCTCCGGACGGCACAATGTTTAGTTCATACATCGCTATCCACCTCCGGAGAGGCGATCGAAACCCAGCGTTTTACCGAGGCGATTACGTCCCGGCGGAGAACTTTATTCAAGCGGCAGCGGATTCTTGGAGTCGCCTCAATCCAGAGGAATCACCGGAAAGTCTAACAATATACATTGCTTCGGATTCTATTGCTGCTCATCGCGAGGTCATGGATCTTACGGCATCGAGATACGCAACTTATTCGTTGTTTGAGAGCGAAGACCCCCAACTCCGCGCCTTGGCTAGTCCTGGTGACTACTTGCAAAAGGAGTTTGACCAGCTGAGCGAGAGCCATAGGATTCGTGCTACTCGAGGCATGATTGTCGACTTCGCTCTGCTCACTGGGCTTTGGACAGATATTCGACCACAAGCAACGGTTTGCACAATTAGGTAAGCCCATGATGTCTGTTGCTAAGAAATGATTGACCAATATTGTGCAGCTCGAACGTTTGTAAGTTGGCCGCTGTGGGTCTGGGTTGGGATACCGCTTTTGGAGATGTAGATGATATGGGAACCATCGACAAAGACCATAAGCGTTGGGTAGAGATTGATCAGGGCGGCGCTATTCTTCCGGTTTGGCTACCTTTCGAGTTGTTCTAGGGTACCTTTAGTGATAATTGACACTTATTGTCAGCCAACGAGTATTGCGGTTGTCCCTCCAAAACTACGTAGATTTAATCAAGAGCAGCCCAAACGGCCGACTCTATGTTCATCTTTGAGTCATCGGAGAGCTTTCACAAGATGAAACTGAATCGTTGACTGACAGCGAACCATGAAACACCCCTTCTGAGCAAATGGTAGAATGGTACTGGCACCAACACGTTCTATCAAATGGATGCTTGGAACTTTATCCCGCCGATGATGGTTTGCCTATAAGCAGCTTGGTTTGATTTCGTGGTCACATCTGCCAGTTACGTCCAACAACTGTTGAACTGCCCATGTCAGTTCGATCGTTTACTTCGAAGCTGAGATCTCACCTTCTCGTAGATCACTTTTATACAGGCAACACCTCTCTTCCCACCTATTTGACAGATAAAGAACTTGCTGCCAGTGTCTATTCCTAGTCATCATTCCGGCATAGCTTCTGGCCTGATTCATTGGGAGTTGACAATAAAGGATCAGTCTGGGCTCATTGCGCCAACGCTTCATCCATACCAGTGCTTCCCATGGCCTCTGTGCCACTGCCTACTAATGTGCCTCCTGAAGTCCTCTACAACGCGATCGTCTCCGCTATACAGCACATGCAGCTCCTTTCAGTAAGTGTAACCACTACCCATTCCATGTGATGTTTAATAACTGGTACATCGCTCCTAAGTACTTTGATGGTGCGCAGATAAGACAGTCACTCGTTTGCCATACGCTCAGCACGGCCTCTTGCAATTCAAGTCATTAGCTCGGTGGTCCTTGTATACGATGCCGTGCTCACATTTGAGCTGGAAGTTAAACTCATTTGGCAAGCACCATGGTCGATATTGAAGGTCGTGTACCTTGTACAGAAATACCAGCCCTTTTTTGACACCATTGCGCTTGGTTTACGCCGTACGTAGTCCTAATTTACCTTGAAAGTATCATGTCACCTCACACTCAGTCTGAAGATCAATTTTCCAATGGCTTGAGCGCGGAAGCTTGCTACCTTGATTACAATATTGCGGGCTGTAAGTTCTTCATTTCGTCGTTAATTGCCACAAAAATGTCTTTATAGCTCACTTACGGTGATTTTGAGACATGTTCATTGCTGGAGTCACGCTGTCAGAAGGTACGAAGGGATTCATTCTATTTAACTGTCGGCTACTAAAGTTACAAAATCCTGTAGTCATTCTAACCTGGCGAGCTTGGGCAGTGTGGCGCAAGAACCGAAAAATGGCCATATTCTTGGTCGTATTCTTTATTATCATCTTTGTCCCAGTCTTCGTCGTTGCACATCTATTTCTCTCTTCCATCAGATGTAAGCCAGAGCTTATACCTTTTCGTGAAATATCTGGCGCTGGACGGAGATCTTGTAGTTAGCTTGGCACCCTTTCACCAACTCGGGTGTTTCATCACGGCAGCCAATCCTATTCTATACCTATTGTGGATACTTTTGATGGTTTATGATGTTGGTCAGTGGTACTACCCCCTTACCCTCTGTGCCCCTTTTCAGCAGTGATGGATCATCCTAATCTCCTCTATTTCCAGTGGTGCTAGTATTGATGTGTGTTCCGGGTGTAGCAGCCTGTAAGTCCGGGAACGAGTTCTGTGCAGTATTCAGATCCCTGACGGTTGCAGACAATGTGGGAGGTAACTCTGAGTTGTTCAAAACTATTTATAGAGACGGTACAAATTTTTATTTTCGCTCTCATGGGATTGTCTAACAATTCCTCTTATAAGGTGTTTTATATTATTTATACCAGCTTGGCAAGTCCACTTCCAAAACTCAATTTCTGATCCCAAACCTTACGCTAGCGGCTGGTTATACAGCCATTTCTGTACTCAACGTCATCTTTACACTGACGCTTCCAGTAAGTTTCTCTTCCCCTCCTGTGGGGAAGTCGCATAATGCAAGTCATCTCAGGCAGATCTCTCAAGCATACTGACCTCGTACGTTCGGTGACTTTTGAACCACGATTTAATACGTGAATTTCAAAGTTTATTTTCAGAACGGGGCGTGCCATGCAAGCGATTCTTACATCCCGAGTCGTGCTTCGCATTCTTCATCAGGGTCATGCAGACATATTATATGCAGACCCTGCTCTTGGCTTGCAGCCGGGCCTGGCGACGGATGGAGCGGGATCACGGCACAGAAGCGCGTTGGAATTTGCATCAGTGCGAACCTTAGACACAGAGAATTAGCAATTAGCTTTTATTACTCTCCAGTGGTGATTAAGGCGTCCAGTGCTGCTCTCTTTCAAGAAGAACTATTGGGTAATGGTTGTAAAGACAAATATTAGTATCAGGCGCAAATTTCTGTATCGATTCGCTATGGAGAACGAGCTGTATGACTACCTCCCTCACGATAAGCATTCTCCTTGAAGCAAAGTTGCGGTAAGGAGTGAACACTCGAACTGCTAAAGGGCAGGTAGGGCATAGTTAGATCCTTTGACAAAACGAGCAAGGAACCATAATCGTCAAATATTTACATTTAATACTTAATAGTAAAGCATTTGACTCCCGCTAGTGCACAATGAAATTGAATACACCGGGAGCCAGGCGGACCTTGGTGGACGTGTTACGAGTCCTATCCAAGAGGCCGCGTCAACGGTCACTGCCTGGTAGTGCTCTGAGCCTCGGCCCTCCAGTGTCAGTATCACTTCACACGCACAGATCATGTGACACGGATCTCAACAAAGGGTTATGTTCAATTTGGTTCCGTTTCCTACATAGCTCCTTCCGTGTTTCCCTATAGGTATATCTCTTTCTTCGCGCGTTTTCTAGCGCTCTGAGTATCTCGAGCAGAATATCATGATAATAACAAACCGTACGGCATCGAGAAGCCTTCCAAATACCCTATCACGGTTGTCTCCTACGAACACTAATGTCGCTCGGACAATACCAACACGATCGTCTGTTTCAGCATCGAGGAGAGGGGTGAAAACAACACTTTCTCGCCCAGAATCCTCAGTTTCCCCGGCCTCCAACACTGTTCGCATACCAATTCGTGGTTTTGCCTCACATCCAGCCAGTGAGTATCATCCTTATTTGTGAGTATACTGCATGTGATAAGACTGCCGAAGCTGCTCCCAACATGCGAAAGCCACACTTCAACAAGATATTAATTGCTAACAGGTGCGCCAGACTGCTTGCAGCGTGCTATTACACTAGGAATGAACTATGACGTAGGGGAGAGATTGCTTGCCGGGTTATCCGAACTGCCCAGAAGTTAGGGATCAAAACCGTCGCTGTGTACAGCGAGGCCGACAAGGATGCACTTCATGTTCGATTGGTATTGATTTTTCGCAAGAAATATCAACTGCCCCTGACAAGCATCGTCTAGGCAGACGAGGCATACTGTATCGGACCTGCTCAGTCGACCGAAAGTTATGTAAGTTCAATTCTACCACGGACTATGCTTATACTGAAATCTACTACTAGCTTCGAATGGACAAAATTGTTGAAGTCTGTCATCGCAGTGGTGCACAGGTACATATCACTTGGTCATAAGGGATTGCTTAAGGGCTGATCGTGTCACTCGTAGGCAGTCCATCCCGGGTAACCCCGCGTTTATTTTTTATTTTTGGCTTACTTAGTATGTTGAACATATATGACAGGTATGGGTTTCTGAGTGAGAATGCTAATTTCTCAGAGAGGCTTGCGCAGGAAGGTCTTGTCTTCATAGGGCCGCCTGCAAGTGCCATAGTTAGTATGGGGTCAAAGAGGTTTGCATTTTATAAACGCTAGTTCGTTGTGTGTCCGACTCACACGCCTGCAGCGAATCGAAGAATATCATGTCAGGTGAACACAATCAGTTGCACACAACTTCGTTTACTAACCCACTCATCAGCCGCCAATGTACCATGCGTTCCTGGGTACCACGGAGGGAATCAAGATCCCACTTATCTGTATGGTCAGGCGCAAGCCATAGGTAATAACTTATGTCACTATCTAACCACTACGAAGAAAGAACTCAACAACCTGTAGGCTTCCCTGTTCTGATTAAGGCTATACATGGTGGAGGTGGAAAGGGGATGCGGATCGTGACAGACCCTTCAGAAGCTACTTTTAAAGAAGCCCTCCTGTCAGCACAACGCGAATCATTGAAGGCATTCGGCAATGACACTGTTCTAATAGAAAAATACATTGAAAGGCCAAGACACGTAGAAGTCCAAGTATTTGCTGATACGTTTGGGAACGTGGTCAGCCTCTGGGAACGTGATTGTTCCGTACAGAGAAGAAACCAGAAGATTATTGAGGAGGTACCTATTCATTCGCTTATCATTTTCTATCCTCATACACCCTCTACAGGCGCCTGCACCAGGGCTTACTCCAGAACTACGCGCAGATCTCAGTTCGAAAGCCATTGCTGCAGCGATGGCCGTAAACTATGTTGGCGCTGGTACGGTTGAATTTATTTTTGACAACGACACTGAGAAGTTCTACTTCATGGAGATGTAAGCATATGAAGTGTGCGACATTTCACGTGTTAACAAAGCACAATCCCCCACAGGAACACAAGACTGCAAGTAGAGCATCCAGTGACGGAGATGATAACAGGGCTAGATTTAGTGGACTGGCAATTACAGGTAAAGAAACGATTCTCTCTCCTTGGTAAGATTTGATTTATTCATTGGGAGTACCAGGTTGCGGCTGGGAACCCGCTTCCACTCGCACAAGCCTCAATTCCTCTCGTCGGCCATGCCTTCGAAGCTCGAATATATGCAGAGAATCCTAGAAACAACTTCCTCCCTGATTCTGGCCCTTTGCTTTACCTATCAACTCCTCCCCCAACCCATATATTTGCTCCCGCGTTCTCTCCTGTCGACAAGCCGACAACGGCGTCAACAGCTGACCTTACCCCGTCATTGACCTCCCACGATGCGATAATTATCAATCCGTCATTACGCATTGAACAAGGCTTCATACAAGGTTCTGAGATCGGGGTCTTTTATGACCCCATGATTGCGAAGGTCGTCGTTCATGGTAGAGATAGAACAGAGGCCTTGCGGATGCTTCGTAAAGCTTTGGATGAATATCATGTTGTAGGGGTATCGACTAACGTCGAATTTCTCCGGACTCTGGCTGGCAACGCATCCTTCATTGATGCAGAACTTGAAACAGGCTTCATTCCCGTTTGTCCATGTTGTCATCTGCGTGTCCATAAAATTATTCAAAATAATTTTCATAGAAACATTTTGATGAGCTCTTCCCAGTCATCGAAGAGCCAACACCTGAGCTACTTGCTCAAGCCGGTCTTTTTATTGTTTTCCGCGACCACCCAAGTAAATCAGTAGTCGCGAGCACATCACCATGGATATCACTCTCGTCGCGTCGATTTGGTGGAGATAAATACGACCGTACAATCACTTTCCAAACCGATACAACCTCCATGACAGTCCACCTTGTGTCGGACAAGTCTGGGCATTTCCATGTTACTGTGAATACGCCCACGGGGAGCTCAACCTTCCCTTCAATCCCTGCGCGCTTAACTTCGCCTACGAACCTCTCATCAACAATTGGAGCCCAGATGCTGAACACCACCATCGTGTCTCAACTTCCGCCACCAAACATTCCTCCTTCGAGCAACCCCAGTGCAATGGAACGCCTTCATATATTCAGTAATGGCCATAAGACCACATTAACTGTTGCAACACCGAAATGGCTCCTTTCCCTCGGCGGAGACGTTTTGGTAGCGAAAGGTGCACTAAAGGCACCCATGCCAAGTTTGGTTGTGGCGGTCCAGGTTAGCGTGGGCGAACATGTCGAAAAGGGACAAGCTGTCGTTGTTTTGGAGAGTATGAAGACAGAGACCGTCTTAAGGGCCAACATCGCTGGCGTGGTCAGAGCTATTGGGTGCAGGAATGGCGAGATGGTAGAGGAGGGCAGAGAGTTGATTGATATCGAAGCGGAAGCAGAGTCATTATAGTGTGTTGGGATGCAACGGACGCGTTTTTATTCGTTCATCAATTGTCTATTGAGTTGATGTCCGATTATTAGTAGCTTCCTACGATGTTTAATACACAAGATATTAATATTAGAAAGTGGTAACACCGCCACCAGGAGTGGGTGTTGTTGCATCGTGTCCGGTCGCCATAGCAGGCATGGCATTCCGGAATGAGTTGGGCAAAAAGGGCGCTCCTAAACCAGGTGGTTCGGGATTCTGTGTTCCCGGAGGAGTGGTCTCCAGCGTTTCTTCTGCCATTGACTGCTTTAAGGGAGAGGAAATTTGCATCCGATGCTCGCGGGGTGGGTTTGCTTGTATGGCATGGGCAATTTCGTGAAATTCTTCCTTGCCTGTCCAGTTTCCAACTATAGTCTCCATTCCTATAAAATCCTTGGATTGAGCGAGTGTTTGACGCATTGCTATTGCGTCTGCCTTTCTGACATTGACATGATGAGCTTTGAATTGGGCAACACAAAATTTGGTCAAGCCCCAGTTATGCTCAAAGTACCGGGCCTGAGAGTAAGATCATGCTCGTGAGAGTGCGGAATTCACTATGGACAACAACCATACCAGACGAAGGTAAGACGGAACGAGTGTTTGTTCAATGTCTTGTAAAGGTGTTAATGAGAAGCAGGACGGGTTAGCCTCCGCAGCCCGTGCAATCATAACAGAGTGCGCTCCTATGCATCATATAAGACATTTTGTTTCAATATGATAATTTCTTGAAATACCTGTCACATCACGAATTCTCTGAGCGTCATCCCACCCCTGACAGTCTCCATTTTCGATGACCGCAATGCCTTTCCCCAATCCTTCGACGAAGTCGACGATCTCTCGTAGACGCTCAATCATTGCGCGATCCTTGTCCCTCATATTCCTTGTTCGGCAGTGGACCGTCAATGCACTGATTCCGGTGTTCACTATCCGTTCTACAAGCTTGAGGGTTTCCTCTTGAGAAGGAAGCAGCCTAATCTTTGCCGATACTGTGATCTCCGGTGGCATTTCTCTTCGCAATGCAACGAGTATCGAGCATAGTAAGTCAGGGTTGGTAAGAAGGGCAGCACCCATTCCAGCATGTGTTGAAAATGGTTTTGGGCAACCGCAGTTGAGATCTATCCCTGAGACGTCATGCATCACAGTCCTCGCAGCCTGGACAGCAAGGTCGGGATCTGAAGAGCCAATCTGAAATATGAGGTATGGTTTCTCGACCGGGTGAGTGGTGAACATTGCTCTAGATTTACCATTGAAAGATACGACACCGGTCACAGCTATTATTGGGTGATCAATGAGGTATAAGATGGCAAGTAAAAGGGGAGTCATACTGACGATCAACCACCCGTTCAGCATGTAACATGGCTTTATCTACCATTTCTGGGCCCCATACCATGGTCGCTCCATGTTTAAGAGCAAAAAGTCTTGTAGGTACTAAGAATATAAGAATTGAGTCGGAGTCCACTATTTGAAGTAGGCATTGAAGTACGGACGTGCACCAGAACGGACCATTGGCGCCAAAAATACACCATTTTTAAAATCTTCAGAAGTAAGGTGATCAAGCTTTGGTCTTTTTTGAGCTCTTGGATCTGGAGAGGCGGAGTGTACACGTCTGGACATGATGAACCAAGATCGGAAAATAGCTCTGGAAGTCAGCATATAAGCTTACATCCGACTCGGAGAAACCCAAAAAGTTCAAAGCTTTGTTAGGCGCGGACTTCAGATATAAACATTGAAACAATGGGGGAAAAACAGAAAAATTATGAATTAAACGTAAAACATTATGAGCTGACATAGATCTATGTAGCGACTTCGATGTGCGCCTGAAAGCAAGATGAGTAGCGTATAAATACCATTACACAGTATGATAGGCTAAGATTTAGGGAATTTTACAACCCACAATTCGAACTGAAAAAAAAATCAGATTGATACACATTTTGGTTTGAGAAGCGACTTACTGGTGCCATCAGGCACACCAACACCATACAGCATTTCTGTTGGATGGAACACAAGGGAGCTAGTCCGAGGAAAATAAGGAGAAGGTAGAGCTCGAGAGGGAGGTGCGAAAAGTCCGGTGGGAACAGAGAACTCGGAAAGTACCTTGCTTTTGGATAAAGAACGGATATTTATCTGGTGGGTTCTCCAGTTTGAAGGGTTGATTGCCGAAGTCCTGCACAAAAAATCAGAAATGAGGAAAGGTAGGACGTGCGTAGCACATACGCTGCAAATACACTGGATGTAGGATGGACATCGAATGCCGCAAGACCTTCGGGTACAACATCGATTGTTTCCACAGCATAATCCCCTCCTCGCATGTCCCAAAGTTTGACTTGTCCATCAAGGCTGCAAACTCAGGTCAGAAGTTGTCCAAGATATATAATAGAGAGGTTTACTGACCTTGCAGACAGAAGCTGCCCTCCGATTGTTGGGTGCCAGCGAACGTTCTGTACCCAAGACGTATGTTCAGAGTAAGTCCGAACAATGGCATCTTCGTCTTCTAAACGGCGATCGAAGACTCTGACAACTCCATCCGCGAAACTTGCAATGAAAGTTTGGGCGGACCCATTGTCAGACACTATCGCGGTCACTGGACTCTCAGAATTAGAATCCAAGTCCTAATGGCGTTAGGATGCAATCCATATTGAAAGAGAATAACATACTATAACTTGTGACTCCGTTTGTGCGTCCCATGTTCTGATGATGCGAGAATCTCCACCGACTAGCATATTGCCCGAGGATTGCTTCCAATCTGTTACAACCCCACTTCCCTGACGTAACTGAATGACTTCATTGAGGCCTCGGAAAGCGCTGACCATTTGCACTGGCCCTTGCTCAACAGTAGGGTCATAGTTGCGATACAGCCGAACAATACCTTCGGCTAATGGCAAAGTTTTAGTAGACGGGAAAAAGACGCAAAGAAACTCTCACAAGATCCAGTGACAATGATGCCACCAACATCCTCATTTATGATGTGAAGGGAAGTTATACTTGTGCCTTTGGGGTTACCGTTGCAGAAGTAGTTCAGTCGCTTCTTTTGCGACCAATCCCAGACGCTGCTCGTGAATTAGACTTCATAAGACAGATCACCAGGATGATAGGAACAAACCTGATTATATCTGCTTCATTCCCAACCACGAGATGCTTGTCATACGAATGGAAGGCCATAGTAAGAGGATACGGTGTACCACTAAATATAGCTACCGATCGTTCCCATTGACGGTCCTCTGTTCGATATTGTTAGTGAAGGGGAAAGCATTGGTGCGGTTGGAGGAACTAACCGGCCAGGGAGGCATGATGTTGTGTGTCAGTATTGATTTCCTCGTTTCTTTGTTGCCTCCAAATCTGGTAGTTGTACTCGACACTACCAGGCTCATCCGGCTCCGCTTGCTGTAAGGTGGTCAGGAGCTACATTAGGAAATGTCTAGAACACATAAGCTTACTCTCATCTGAGGCTCCTTAAAGTATTCAGAGCACCAATCGAAGTATGTACTCTTCAAAGGCAAGACGTCACGAATGCCTGCTCCTGTACCTAAGCCAAGGATGACACTACTGCTTGTAGAATCTATGGAGAAGGTGCTGCCATTTGGACTTGGTATCGACCCATGATGGTGATGGTGATGGTTCTGACTTCGACGAGGATGGCTAGCAGCACGCCGCCGGGACCTTAATCTCTCCATATCTTCTTCCATCAAAGCTTCCATGACATCACAAGGAAGGAAATCCATTGGGTGATGGGGGGCTTCTATAGGTTCTTGATGAACGAACTTCGGGGAAGGAGGGTGTCGAGACGAGGTTGCCCCTTGCGGAGTTGGCGGGCGAGAATAAGGTGATGTATATTGAGCGAAGTTCAGGTTAGGAGATGGAGGCCGAGAAACATCATGATCGGATCTCGGGGCGACGTTAAAGTTGCTCATTGTTGGCGACGCACGTCCGTCCTCTGCTGTAGGGAAGGCAATGCCATTAGCAAGTGTCTTGAGAGCATTAGCAAAGGAGGAAGTTCGCTTGAGTGTATTAGTCACACTGGATATAGTATTCATAGTCTCACTACGGCTGACAGACGGTCGAATGGGAGATGGTGGAGGTAGATGGGAGGATACCGAAGGCTGTAGAGATGTGACGCGTGATCGTGTTGAACCCATTTGCGGCGAGCCCCTTCGGTCGACCGGCACAGTAGGAGGCGCGCTGAGGGACGACGACTCGAGACGTGTAAAAGGGGATTCTAAGAGGAGTGCCATAATGTAGTCAACAATGGTTTGAGCGTTAGTGGCAACCTCTTGATAGGGGTCAGTGGAAAGGTCCAGAAGAGCGACGAAGATCGTGAAGAAGGATGATAACAACACACGATTTTCCTCCCTTAACATTTCGTCATCAGTAAAGCCGTCCAACCATTCGCTGATTGCCTGGTTAGTGACATCTTCGTCATGCAAATGAGAATGACCGCTCATGCTTGCCCTCCACTTTCGATCCTCCTCCCAATATAACCAGGCACACACAACGAAATATCCTCGCCACTCTTTTACCAAGCAGCTGATCACGACGAGAAGCTCTTTCCTGCACATTGGACTGGCATCATCTTTTATGGTAAGAGTTGCACCAGTCGCTACTGCAACTTCCATACGGAAATGGACACGTTCCTCCAATTGATACATGGTCCCTGTCCCACCTCCGCCTTGCTTTGTGTTGAATTCAGAGCCACTGGCACCTAAGAACGTTCCCAATGCATACAATGCTGCCGCACGCACTTCTGTTGCGTCATCCTGGAGCATCGCAAGGAGCTTGTCCTGTGTCCCACGATCTACCCCGTAGACCTTGATTTCGTCGTTGGCATCCCACATTTGTGCAATGCACAATGCAGTCCACTGCCGCAACAAAAAGTCTGGCTCCTCAAGACGTTCGTAACAACTATCGAAGACTCGTTCACTCCAGCACGCTTGTTGCCCAAGGGGGTAGTCGCGAGATATTGCACCGAGAATGAACGAGCACATAGCCTTGTGCTCTGAACTATTGGGAAGAACATCGTCATTCTTTGCCCCCAACACGCTGGCAAAATACTTGTATCCCTGCGTGTTGATTAGATCTACTTGAACGGTGGAATCCACAGCCAAAATGCGAGCCCATATAAATATCAGCACGGGACGAAGGTCTAGACTTGGGGCTTGAAGAAGCTTCGAAATATAAGGGAATATACCGATGGTCAGAACAAGATGAACTGCCCACGGCCCGAGATCAACGAATTGTGACAGAAGAATGAGAGCGCGGAGGCGGTGGGGTTGGGAGAGGAGCACTTGAAGCACGATGGGTAGTTGATCGGGCGGTTTCCTGGGGACAAGGTGGTGTCCAGGCACTCCGTGGTGGTGCCCCGGTTCCGGTGTACCTGAGTAACGGTCCCCAGCGGGCGGTAGGGACATTGGACCCCGCCTAGTAAGCGCAGACCCCCCACGCGATATCCAGACCTCGAATGCGGTGAGTTGATCGGAGAAAAATCGGTTGCGTTCGTAGCCACGGGGTTGTTCTCCTGACTTGGATGATGCACTTGCTGATCTGTCCTGGCGATTGCTTCCGATACGACCGGGTCTTGCCCCAAAGGAGGACGTTGATGATGGCGCTCCTACAACACTGAGATCTGGTGTCTTATTTAAAATGTCGGGTAGCTGTCGGAGACATGTATCAACTGCTAGATCCCAGGTTGCCCAGAGCGGATGTGTATTGGTCGGAGGAAGAGAAGGATATGTGTGTGGTGTGCAATGATAGTCCTTCATTATGCGCTCTGCGAGCAGGAAATTCCTGAATAATGATGCGATGAGCAGATCGCACCTGTACAGCCGAGTGAAGATTTCGCGAGAGAACGTCGTCCATGCAATTGTGTCCGTAATCGCGGTGAAAATCCAATTGAGTTCTCCTAAGGGTGTACGGCGATCCTTGAGGTCGCCAGGAAGTTGGAGGACCATGTCGGCGGTAACGCTGTTGGGTAAATGATGGCGCATGATGAAGTGCCTGAGGGCAATATCGATCGGCGAGGTAAGGCAGGAGGTGAAAACGTCAGCGGGCAGTTCTGGACATGATGGAAGTTGCTCATTAGCCGCACAGGCAGCGAGCTGAATAGAACTCATCAGTGGTTGAGCTCCGTCAGCATATCCACCATGCATCATATTGACTTCGTGATCGCGTCGTTCCGCAAAAATATTGAAGTTGTTTAGTAGATGGCCGGCAGCGGAGCAGTCCCAAATATATACGCAAGGAGAGCCCAACCAGCTCTGTAGTTCTTGAAGTGACACAGGAATGTACTGCGTGTAATCACGGTTGAAACACCACAGCTCGCCACTGGCTGTAGGTTTCGGAACGCCATGACCGTTGTAATAGAAAAGAACAGCTTCATCCTTGGCCTGCCGACGGGATGTTTGGCAGAAACGCTTGAGGTCGTCATGCGAAGGATCAAGGATAGGCTTGTAAACAACTTTGGCACTCAATCCTTCGAACTGATGATGTAGGTTTGATCCAATAGCCTCCAGAGCTTTATGAGACGGCATTGTGTGCGGGTCAACCCAACACTCGAGAACGGCACACGGGTTTGTTTTGATGATATCTGGTGGGTCGACATCGATATTGAGGCATAATACCAATGCCGCGTGCGCTGTTCTGATTCTGCCTGGAGGAGAGCCACGCCATGGAATTGGCTTTGAAGACCAAGGTGGGCCGGGCGTCGGATTCCCGCATGTCATATGCCGTTTGGCAGACCAGTAAGGTACCGAGGGTGCAGACTCCGGTAAAGTCTCGACTGAACCGCTCACTCTCCCATCAGGACTAGTTGTTCCCCGCGACCCTCGTGTTGCTTTGGATGGGTTGGATGGCTCAGACCGCGATGTAGAACGAAAATCGCGGTCGGTATCTGAACTAGGACTTCGACCATGTCTTGAGTGTGATCGTTTGCTAAACGAACCTGTTAGCCAACATCAGCTTTCTGACGATGATTAACATGATTCAGTCAATAAGAACGAACCAGTCGTAAAACGTGGTCTCCCGTTACTATTTAGGGGCCGGGTTTGTTCTGCATACATTTTTCTGACTCCCTATGTCTCCACACGTAGAACCTGAACCAGGACAAGGGCGAGGAACTCGTAACTGGTGATAGAGGACAACTTAGCTGTGATCAGATATCAGGTAGTACGGGTGATACATACACTTGGTGTTCAGTGGTGAGCAGAAAGGCGGGGGAGGCCCAAAGAGGCCAAGAAATGGAGTATGCGACGACTTGCGTCAGGCCTTGTGGCAAACAGAACGACAAGCCGTGTTTTGCAAACCCGCTAAGCATCAATTCAGACAATTCTCCACTAAAACTCTGAACACCTTCAAATACGCTTTATATTACTTCAGTACACTAATGTGCTAAATTCGCGCCGGACTCGCTTCCATTCATATCAAGCCACCCTTCCAGTCCATACCAAAGGTTTAGATATATGGAGTCTGACGGTCCACCACCAGGAACCATCGTTACCACTGCACCAGGCAAGGGCGTGGTTCGCTTTGCAGGGGTGACTGCTTTCTCCAAGGGAAAGTGGGTTGGGATAGAGCTCTATGAACCGAACGGAAAGAACGATGGGTCTGTGCAGGGCGTACAGTACTTTACTTGCAAAATGGGGTACGGCATCTTCATTCGCGCTAGCCAGATCAAGAGTACCCATGGCTCAGAGGTTGAGGTATCGTGAACACTCTTCTATTCCTCCCTGTCAGCCGTTATTCTAACTGTTTTGCTAGCGGCCGTCGGCTGTTCGTTCAGGTGTAGGTCACCAGCGCACCTCAAGTACGAGCCTTCTACGAACGAACTCTGCACTGCGCACGCCACCCTCATCTAACGCCTCGCCCCGCTCTGGAAGTCCCGCTAAGCCTGTTGCTTCTGCATCGTCCTCAACACCGACGTTGACCACCTTGCGCATGCCACGGCCAGCCGGGTCACCAACAAAACGTAATTCTCTTTCACTTCAACCAAGGAAATCCTTTCCTTTGTCACAATCTTCAGTAGACGATCATGCAAACTCACTAGCGCCAAGTTCTCCCCCGCGAGCACAAGGATCCCCGAGTAGCCAACCAGCAGCAAGACGGACATCGTCACCCCTATCCCAAGCACCTGTTAGCGCATCACCTCCGAGTCAAGTATCGCCGCGGCCACCCCCTTCGATATCTCCCCGCCCCTCTTCCTCTGTATCTACACGCCCACCTCCTACCTCTTTCCAAGTACCAGGATTGCCTTCAGAACCTGCACGACCGCCATCACGACCGCCATCTTCGCTACGAAATCCTATTGTGCGTCACGTCAACTTTAATACAATGATATTTTGACACAACAATCACAGAAAGTACAGGAGCGCATTCAAGACGACCAAGAGCTCCAGGAACTGCGCGCTAAAATACGTGTTCTTGAAGCCAAACGCGCTGACGACTCTCGTCATGTCCAGGAACTTGAGACGCGTCTTTCTGAAGCGGAGTCTTTTGTAGCACTGCGGCCCAAACTCCAAGCCAAGCTCATGTCGCAACAAACAGAACTGACCACTGCTAAACGAGAACTCGCGGACCTCCAACAGTTGTCACAGTTGTCAGAAACACGCCTTCTAGATGCCCAAGAACAACTGGAAATGGCCATGTTAGACAAAGAGGTTGCAGAGGAGCGTGCAGAAATAGGTGAAGCTGAGCTGGAGGAGGTAAAAGAAAAGCTTGCGGTCTTCGAAGTTGAAATCAATGTTCTGAGAGAAGGTGATGGTGAGTAATGGCCAATTTCCGGAGATGTTTCTCTCAAAAATAGCAAAGGGAGTAGCGAAGGGACATCAGGAAAGGATTCTTTGGCCTATATCCAACTGGAAAAGCAAAATGAACGACTAAAGGAAGCCCTTATCAAGTGTGTGTGTTCATGGAAATGGTTCACAATATGACTAATAAAGTTGATAGGCTACGCGATATGTCTCAGGAAACAGAGCAAGATCAGCGAAAGCGGATTACAGAGATGGAAAAAGACATCGTAGCAGTTGATGACCTTCAATGTACGTATTCTCTTCACAGCTTATTTTGCATGGAATCTGACTATTATAGCGCAATACGAGTCGGCGCTCATAAAACTTTCTAACGCCGAGGTTCAGATCGAGGACCTTAAGTTGCAGCTCGACGATGCTCTCGGTGCTGAAGAAATGCTCGTCCAGCTAACCGAGCGGAACTTAATGCTTGGCGAGGTTCTCCATTTTATATTTCATTGTCCGTATTGAAACTTAATGGTTGCCCAGAAAATCGAGGAGATGCGCATAACCATCGAGGATCTTGAGGCTCTGAAGGAACTCAGCGATGAGCTTGAAGAGAATCATGTGGAGACGGAGAAACAATTCAACGAAGATCTCAGTATGCCGTTTTCTCTCATTGTATAAAACTCATTATCTCACCCCCCCCCAAGATCAGAAAGACGTTCAGCTCAGCCAACACGTACAGAAAATCGAGATACTGGAGGAAGCTTGTCAAGATCTGGATAGCACTATCAATCAGTTCAGGGAACTCGTCCTTCAATTGCAACAGTATGTATTCTACTTCTTATGTGGCCAATCTGATCACATCCTTGTAGTGAACTCGATGATCTCCGGACCCAGACACAAACTGCACAGAATGAGTCGGCTACAGCAGCATCCCAAACAGCAGCGATGATGTCCTTAAACCTTAAGTTACAGTCATCTGCATCGAAGAACCTAGCTAAGAATCTCGATCTTGATATTCGTACCTTGGAGGCTCGCGAAACCAAGGAACTGCTTGGTATCGTGCAGGTACATGGCATCACTTCATCGTTTGCATCCCTTCTGACATTCCGCTTAGCCTTACTTGCCAGAACTTTATGTAGATTCAGACACCGATGCGACCAATTGTTATCTTTTCTTCCAGCGTTTGGCGTATAAGGCCGACGTTATAAATAACATCGTCGCCCAAGCACACAATTTGCCAGATTCTCTTAATGGTTCTGTCTCTGAAGTCCTTGTTGGTGTTTGCGAAGTGAGTATTAAATTTGTCTTGAAATAATCTGTTCCATTGAAGTTTCCCAGATGCGAGCGCGCATTTCTGGATTGTCCACCCTATGCAAGCGCTTCGCCGCCGTCCTTCGACGATGTGATGTTGAATCCTTCCTCAATATCGGCCGTATCTTTCCCGAGATTTCACCCATGGAGAAACGGCTTGATATGCATATCAATCTGCTCCGAAGGGATGAGTTTCGGGAAATGGAGTGTGTCAGCGATATAGTGAAGTAATTTTCTTATACTTTTTAACCTGACTTCTTCATTGAGCACACACGTATATATTTAACAGAATACAGGCACAGTTTGACCACCTCGCTGAGACATACTTTGATGGCCTGGACCAGGACTTAGGCGAACGGGAGCTGGGCTATGTCCTATCATTTGACCATGATTTGGACATGTTCTCTGCATCCATTGGCCTTGCCAAGACTTCAGTTGAGTCTATCATCAAAGAAGAAGGTATGTAAAACTACACTAGTGGAGGTGTCGGACTAATGATACCGTGTAGAAGTGGCCCTAGACATGGGAGGGTATGATGTACAGACGGAGTTGTTTGGGCCACTGCAAAGCTTACTTGATGGCAGTAAAGGCGCCAAATTTGTCTCTAAGTGAGTTGCAGTACTCTAGATGTTTTTGCCCTTGCTTATCTGGCTACACAACAGGAAATTAACTAAGCGGCTGGAAGAACTTATCATTGGCTCCACGGCGCTTAAAGCTCATCTCGTCCCTCAGATGAAAGGTCTCAGCAATCTTGCCGCTGAATTGGTCAACTTTGGTATTTCGGTATGGCACCATCTCTTCTTCCATCACGGAATCACTATAAACCGTAACCATTAGCTCGCTCAACAAATCATGCCACACTTGAGCGACGCCCGTAGTGCCAAATCTCCTTTCCAGCTCACTACCTTGATTTCCTTGGTCAAACAAACGGCCGCATCTACTGTTGCCAAGGATATCAAGCCTGGTGAATCCATTTGGGACGCTATCAGAGCTTCGATTGCTGTGGTCGTCCAAGAAGGTGGAAAGCTGCTGCCTCTTGCCATGGAGGTAGAAAATGTTGTGAAAGGTGCAAACCATAAATATACCATACCCCTGTCCTGTTGATACTGAACTCTAGAAGTTTCAGGCACACCACCATGGGTAACCAGAGTTGCAGAAATCAAGGCGAGCATGGCCATCAACGTCGAGGCGGAGCGTAAAGCTGCACAACTTAGCGACGAAATCCAAGGACTCGTCCGAAGCCTTAAGACCAAGGACCAAAGTATCCAGGAATCTGGTGTCAAGATCGAATTGATGGAGCGCAGAATGGAAGCAGTCAAGAAACAAGCAGATGCTATCGTGGATCTTGAAAACGAGCTTACAAAAGCTAGGCGGCAAGAACGGGCGTACGAAGAGGCAATGGAGCAACTACAAGCAGATTTGGATACCTTAGAACAAGATAACGCCAAGCTCAAAGTTCTAAATGCAGGTCAGGAGCGCCAAGGTCAGTTCAGAAGCCTTACGCTCTGTCAGACGGCTCACGACTTACCAGCCCCCGGTACACAACAAGTGGAAGCAGAACCTGTGCCCATCGAAGGTAGCTTAGAGACCTCACACCTCCTAGAACAGGTACGATTAGAATGTGTTTCTTTTACGGGGCGTACAACTAAACATAATTCTCACTTTTTATTAGGTCGAGGCACTCCGAGGCACTGTTCGCTTCCTTCGTACAGAGAACTCTTACCTCAAGAGCCAAGATCTTCTCGAAGAGATCGAGAGCCTACCATCTCTTCCCACACCTATAGGTCGCACATCAACACCCCCACTAGATTCATCAAACCTCTTCGACTCAGATGAGTCCGATTCTGACTCCCCTCCCTCTCCGCCACCCACGTTACGTTCGCTTGCAGCAGAAACAAAACTATTGTACCGGGATGTCATCAAGTTCTCGTCCTCTCCTAGAGTAGTGGACCTTTCTGTGCTCAATGCAAAACGTGCTGAAGCAAAGGGTGGGAAGGTGTGGATGCCCAAGAAGGAAACCCCTGCCCACCAAGTGTGGCAACGAAAGATGGAGGGGGAACGGTTAAGCAAGCGAGTCCAAGGCCTGCTTGACAGAGCCAGTGGCATCGGCAACTTGTGAATCTTCCCCCATCTTAATTATTAGAAGCCTTTACTATTGGAATACACAGTCGAATCTACTACTACCTACCAAGTGATTATTGGATACTTGTTTAATGCGGTTCATGGGAGACGTAACTGATACTATAGGCTATACCCTATGTAAAGTTAAGGCGCTATAGCCAAGTGGTTACGGCGACAGATTCGAACTAGAAGTATCTGTTCCTCTTTGAGGGCGCAGGTTCAAATCCTGCTGGCGTCGGTGGCGTTTCGCCATTTATCTTTTTTCGTGAAAACCTTGAATTAAAGTAGTCATGCAAAATATGGAGAACATATTCTTGGGACAATTCTCACTGATTCAAGAAGTTTACTTGCCCGAAAGTCGGCCGAGCTATACGCTAACTTCGGTATTGTATATCTAATGCCGAGAAGCCCCAGGCCACACAGTTGGTGTCGGGGTCTCCTCAACCCGTCCACTCAAAGTACTGATACCTATAGTGTCCTGTAATAAATCCTCTCCTAGCATTCGCAATCTGTCTCCTCCATCCATATTTGGACGTTGTCGAGCTTGCATACGCTGCTGTGGCGGGACCCCGAATAATGTCTCTTCTTGCACCTCCCCACCGAGGTCGTACATAGAATCATCATACGAGTCGTCAAAACCATCATCTTCAACACTCATAGCAAATGGATGCACAGGTGCTATGTTGGCGTCCTCATCATTAAGAGAATCACTGGAATGGTTGGATGACCCAAAGGAATCGTCCGAGTCGTGGCGGCCATGGCCAGCCGAAGCCATCAAGAACGCAGCGGAGGGGTGAGCGGTGGTATTTACCTCGTCCATGGAGTCTGAGTCTGAATCTAAATCGTCGATTTGTTCATGAGTGTGAATTGGTGTCATGGGCTCGTCTTCGACATTCGGAGGCGGTGGTGTCGAAAGCATGTCATCAGGAAGTTGAGCCACCCTTTGAGGTGCGTTGGAGCGGAGACGCAGCCCAGGGGTAGAGCCGATTGTCGAAGGTATATTAAGACCTACTCTGAGCATCATACTTTCCAAACTAGAATCAAGGACGATGCTATCCGATGTATCCGTACCAGTGCGGTGATATCGGGAGAAAGATGGTGGAGTTGGAATCGTGCTTAGGGTGGATTCAACCCTGCTGTTTACATAGCTTTCCCGAGTTGCATTGCTTCCTCTGTACTGGATATCTCTGACCAAATCTCGGGTGACTCTCTCGGAAGCTTCCCTTAGTGGTGTTTGACCCAACCTTAGCAGGCCAAGTTCAGCAGAGGAACGCGGGGGACGCGCTGGGGACATCATAACTGGTGGGGACATGCCAGGAGGCAAGCCATCGAAATATTCGTCGTCGTCATCGTCGGGTTCGTGTGGGAGGGTAAGGTTACCGCTGGGTGGAGCTTTACCTCTTCGGACGCGGTGTGGTGTCATTACAGATGGACCCACAAGATCGACCACACCATCCCAAGTGGATGGATCTTTGCCTGGGGGGAGGAAAGGGTTATACTTTTTAGGAACAGGTATCTTAGGCTTCCCCCGATATTTCATAGGGGATATATCGACGGAATTACTCCCCGTCGATGAGGTATCAGTTGAATATAGATTGTGGCGCAAAACATTACGCAGTAGGGGTTCATTCGTGTCTTTCCCCTTCCCCTTCCCAGTGCGAAGTGGTGTATCAGGTTCCCTTGATTTAGGGATAGGAGTTGGCTCGTCCAGCCGAGATGATAGCAACAGTCTCGTAGTGCCAGATGTGTTTTCGCCCTTGGCTGACGACGCCTGAAAATTGGGATCGACATAGGAGAGCGGGTAAATCAATGAAGCAGCCCACGATGGATCACCCACTGTCACATCGTGCACTCTTGTAACCCGCGCCGTCGCTGGTGTGGAGGAGAACGCAGCATGGCCAGGCATGAATGATTCGTTTGTCGAGGCCATACTAGGCTCATAGAGTTGAGACTGAGAAACCTCAGCATGTGAGGGGGATTGATCGTGTATTTGATCTTCCGTCGCCTCTATCGGGTTTTCCGTTTGATCGGAGTCTCCAGCAGTTGTCGAAAACTCGTCATACGTTGGGATCTGGATTTGTGCAGCTTGCTCGTAGAAAGATGTCCAGAACTGGAAAATGTTTTTGAGGAAGCGCATCTTAAACCCGAGTAGTGTAATAACGTACTTTTGCAGCTTCCCTCACTGGTTCTGTAGCGACTGCGTACTTTTTGAGTGCAGGTAGAACCTTGTTCGCCAGGATATGATGAATCTTGGAAAAATTCTCATCTATATTCTGTAAAACAATGACGCGGATATTCTACGTAAGACTGTGTTATGTGCTGACCTGGAGTTTGAGAGTTATCAATTGCTCTATCTGTTCGATCTGGTCGTGAACTGCGGCAGATGTATCAAGCCCTGGAACGTGTATTGAGGCTGGGTCCTGGTTTGGCTTCCATCGCGGTGGGTTGTGAGGAATGTCTCGCCTCGAATTGGTCATAATCGGCTTTTGCTGGAAGTGTACCTAGTAGAGATTGGTGTTGTATTGGGATATCAAGCTCAAGACGCGTCCCGTCACGAGTGACAGCACGTAAACGTGACCAAAGATCTTTCTCCAAATTTCAAATTCATCAAAATCGTTATTTCATTCTTTATGTTTTAAAAGTATTTTTATACATCAAGCACATATCTCATAGCCACTAGTCATTACACTTTGCACTGGGATAAAGCCTGCGAGGCGTAATCCGCTAGTATGCCATGAGTAGCGGCTGAAGGTGTGCTAACAAACTCGGGGTGAGTGTAATCATCGTATCATGTCAATGAATCTTACCCAGGGAGCCAGTAGAAGGTATGATCCGGGTCTGAACAAGCACCCACTGTAGAATTATTGACAACGCAAGCTCCAGGATTTGTATATCCAAATGCTTTATACCCTGGATTTGAACCTAAGACTCCAGTCCAGAGATTGGCAAAGTCCACAAAGCCGACATTGAGTCCCAGGCTGCGTAATGATGGTATTGATGAGAATACTTCCTGTTTATAAGCCTCCCCAGCCGGACTCGACGTTCCACGACCATAATTATCGACGATCAAGAAGTTACGAGCAAAAGTAGGGGAAGACGAAAGGACAAGGATATTGTATGCAATATTCTGCGCGGCCAAGTCAAGATCTATAGCAAAATAAGCCAGCTGATTTTCTTTTCGTTGGAGATGGTACGTACTTCCTCCTTCCGTGTAATCACTAGGTACAGTGCTTTAGCAAATCACGGTGCTAAGAATAGATTTAGTATATACCCACTTGATACCAAAGAAGAGGGTATAAAGGGTGGTGTTGGAAGGAAGCCCGTTGTATTGGCTGGTGAAGAAACTCACTTATGCGACGTCAGCCGTGGCAATTACACTTGCGAGTATGACTATAAGCCCTTGAACTTGCCTTGGTTAATGAGATCCTTCGCCTCAAATTTGACCCCTTGATATGAATCGGCATCTACCACAGCTCCGTCGGCCTGAGAAATAAATTCAATTGTAGTCACACTGAACACTCTGCAAACAACGCACAGCGTAACCTTTAAGCGTTGCATCGACTTTCTTGGCAAGGTTTTCAACCCAAACTAGCCCGTTGCTTGCTCGACCACCAGCTCTGGGACTGGGAGGTGTCAGAACGGGTGGCTTGGGAGCCGCTCCGTTGTGTACACCATTATCTGAGTAACCGTCCTAATCACCCAAAGTCAGAATGCATCGTGCCTTCATTGGGGATAAATCAACGAACGCCGAAAGATACAATAGTTTTGAAGGTGTTGAGCGGTGGTAGACCAGCGTTAACATTGGCTGGAGCTCCGCCGAGAGTTCCGCAATTAGGTTGTACGGCCAGGTAAACACCTGCCGTCTCCGAGCTTCGTCGTACAATAACTGCGGAAGTGAGAGATACCGCTGCAAGGATAAATGCTAAAGAGAAGCGCATGTTTTAGACTTTGGAAGTGGTGTTGTCCTATTGAAAGCCTAGCCTCTACTGTATTTATTCTTGTCATTTGCCACCTGCCTGCACCACCTAGGTCGAATCATAAGCATCTTTCATGGGTCAGCATGCTTCTGTGCTAGCATCAGCTGAACTACCACACTGAAAGTCGGCGTTACTCAACTCCGCACATTATCCGTTTCGCCATTTGTGGGTATTGGTTCTTGCATTTTTGCTTATTGATATGCAGAGTAGCTGAAGAGGGCTGGTATTGTTGTGTTCTGGCATACTTCACATGGTACATGTACATACGCCCACATGAAATTTAGATACCGAGGCGAAAAAATCAACGTCGAACGATCCACATGAACTTAGTGGGGTATGGTCGTACCAACGGGTCACGACCCTGACTACGCGGATCCCAGATTGGAAGTCTGCAGGGTGATGACAGTCACGCTGGTCGCGGGGAAAGTGTAGTTGAACCTATCCGGAAGGGGAATAGCAAAGCTGGAGGCAATAGGGATAATCTGTTCTGGCTTCTCCAGGGTGTTCGAGATGTTGAAAACATCTGATATAGGGCTAAGGCTGGGGGAACTGATCGAGGTGGCAGTTCCATAACCAGTAATTGGGAAGTCTAAAAAGATGTTTGCAACGAGGGCTGTTGTGCCAGTGTTAGATACCTATGTGGCGATGGTTGAAAGAGGCTTGACCGTGACAGTAAATAGCGCTTACCTTCAGGAAAACGACGCTGGTATCGTTGCGATAACTAGCCACCCAAAACAGCGGTGTAGAATCCGAGGTTGATGCAGGCGTTGTCTGTAGAACGTGGGTTCCGCGGTTTACGCTAAACATCTACGAGCAAGTGATCAAAAATAAGTACCATGACTAAGAGATCGACAAACCTCTTGAACGTAATAAGAGGTAGATTTAACGAGATGACTGGCGTCATATGTTAAGATATCAGGTGTCCATTGATAGTTTCTGATATGTTGAAAACTGAACAAGGTAGAGACAAGAAGGTTGTCATCTCGATCATGATGCCATCAGCTGTGGAGTTACCTTGGTGCATCTGCAATTGTAAGTGATGAGAGATTAGCGAAGCAACAATAGCGTCATACACGGACAACTGACAAGCTGTAGCAAAGACCACATCAGAGTTCCGTTCTAAGCCTGTCATGAAGGCTGCTTCAGCAGCAGCGCCTTGAAGGGTAGGGTACGCTAAACGTCCGCTAGGAATATCACCGAGGGCATTGTTATCATTTGTAGATGTCACTGGCTACATATTCAGTACAGGTCGTAGGCGCTTATAAAGTGAACCATACCCGCATATTCTCCTGGCATTATAATCACCAAATGAGTTGAGGTTGTTTGGGATTTTGATTACACCAAACTCTCACCTACGAAGTATGTGGTGCCGTTCCTTGGGTAGTTGTCAAACATAAATGCGTTGGTCGTGAACCATGAGGGCGAGCTGTATACGTGAAAATCGACTGAATGTCGTCATATGAGATCAGTAAACACAAATGTAACGACAACCTTGCTTGCTTACTTTTCTTGTATGATGGTTCAAGCGCTGTCGATGGAAGCGTAGTCGCTATGAACTCCAATTGAGGATACTTTGCACCTATGGCATCGACGAAGGCTTTCCAGCGATATTCAGCATACGAGCTTGGTTGGAACTTCAAAGTAATCAGAATCCCCCAACCACCACGAGTACAGGTATCTCACCTGATCTTCATTTCCGCTGTGTTGAGAGTCAGCGAAGAGGCTAAAGACTGGTGTACGAGATAAGATGCGCACACTTCAATCAGTCTGAGAGCATATGGCTCTGGTCGACCTAGACTGGCTCGCAACTTTCCACCTTTCGTTGTCTTAGCATCACCAGTGATAAATTCGATTTCCGCGAGGGCTTCGTCAATATACGGTTGAAGATCTTCCTTGGCAACAACAGGCCATGTGGACAAGTCTGAGTAGTTCGCGATTGAAACTCCCGACCAAATTCCTATGTAATGAGGTCAGCCTTAGTAATTTACAATAGTCCTACGCTAACCAAGAATGGGTTCCTGAACAGAAAATTACTCGGAGATATGAGAGTTACTGCAAGACAACTACTTACAGCTTCCAGGTCTTCTACCCAATTCAAATATTCGAGAAGGCCCTAAACTCAACTCAGCGATTTCAGTGGTCTTTTCCTTAGTTCACTGACCAGTCCGTTAGTGTTCGCATATCCTAAAAGGACAAATTTAGTTTGGTCCCCATGTTTTATCGTCACAAGCTCACCCCAGTCCCCTACGCGGCCAGGTCGATCTTCAATGCTACATCAGGTCATCTTCAATGGTTTTCAAGGCTGAGCGATCAGGTTAATTTTACCGTCCAATCGTCTCGTTCCATTTCCAGCGAGTATCAAAGCTGTGTCCCTAAGAGAAAGATCTGAATTACGTTCATGAAGAACATAAGAAATAAGTAGTACTTCGAGGTTATTGCCACCAGGAAAGCGCCAAAGGGAAGGCCTCGTGGCGGCCAAGGCCTCCGCCAAGTCAATCCGCATACCGTTCTCCCGTCCTCTGAACGTCGGTGGGAATAAAGAGAACATGCCGAAATGTATAGTCTTCTCGGCGGCAGCCTTACCATCGACAACAACGCTAAACACATTTTCGTCGTTCGGGGCTGACTTTGTAGGCTGGAATTCAAACGTGAATTTTTTCCAGTTTTTTGAAATCCCTTCGACAGATTTAGTCGCATAGGACGTTCCCTGTGTAGATTTTAGAGAAACTGTGACCTTCCCATTGAAGGTGGAAGATTTGGCGTAAAAGGATCCCTTATAGACCCATCCTTCTTGAACTTTGATGCCTTGATATGTACGTAAATTAGCCAACCATATTCAGCCTTATTAAGGTAGATTACCCCAGTATCCGGTGTTTTCAAATCCTATCTGGCCAGTGACTGCCTTGGGAATCCGCACCTCAAGGCTGTTAGGCAGTGCTGTCGACACGCCTTCGGTCTTGGAGGTCACGGAAAGGAATGCTCCGTTGAAGGGTTGCCATGAGTTTAGCCTTAGAAATTCATCAAACATGAAAATAACTGCTTCTGAATAGAACGCGACTCACGAGTTCTGAGTCCCAGGAATGACTGCCTGGAATGCTCTATTCTGGAGCAGTTCAGCTGAAAAGAGTGGTACATGTGAGTATCACAGCGTGGATTATAGTCTTGGCTAATGTGTACCATAGAGGCCACCATCTCCACTAGAATTCAAGGTTGTGATTGGTAAATATATTTAGCCATCGGATCTAACATGAACAGACCTATGGTTGATATCCTTACAACAATTTGAGCCGCTACTGCCTGTGAAAATTGGAATCACGCACCTCCCACATGTATCCATAGAGTGTGGATGGAATGGCGTGAGACAAGTTTGCAGTGAGACGCAGCTCAAGCGCGTTTGGAGCGACAAGGGTACTTCGTACATCCCCAAGTAAGCAGAGTATCACAACCGAACTTAGCTTCAGAAGAGAAGGCATCGAGAAAAATCGATGGTCAAGATTTAATGGGAAAGAAAGGGTGCTTCTTTTTATTTTCTCTGTGCTGTGATTCAAGCGACGGGCCGCTTTACGACGGTTCCTTGTAACGGGCCGACAATATCATATTGCTGAGCACTAGCCGCTAGTGCGGAAATACAGCGAGGCCAGAGGAAGGTCCGGTCATCTATGCGTCTGAAAAGAAGCTTAGTTGACTAAAAGCCTGCGCCGCTCAATCAAAGCTTCAATTTCGCGTTGCGCAGCAGGTCCAGGAAAGTAAAGGATATGAATGAACGACTCGGAACGGATAAACATTGGTGGATAGTAGAAAATTGGCGTTGACGACAGAACGACCAGTGGATTGATCGAGAATTGATGCTATGATAGAAGTGATCCGGAGTGATTCTTTCCCACTTGAAGTTGAACGTGACCGAAGGGCCAACCATAATGAATGGCAATTATTGGTGAGGCTTCCCAGTGCGGGCCAGTGGTTACTATGCACTTAATTCTTTCTTCCAGCGAAACTTTCATATGCAACACTAACTTAAATGTAACTTCATTCGATTTAACCTCTCTTCATCTGGACATCTTGTGCACAAATTGGGACATCTAATTTCGTTTGAGTCTACCTTCTAAACAGTCCCATGATTTGTTTGACGGACTCAGCTCATGTCAACCACAGTCCTTTCTTGGTCACAGAACAGCGGACCGAGATGGCATGGGACAGCGTCATGGGAGTAGGAACTCTCTACGATGTGATCATCCAACATGTGTCGCCGAATGGTAGCCCAACTTTTGTATAAATAGGAAGTGGTTCTAATATTCTTGTGGACGACCGTCTGGCTCTCCAACATGAAAGCAGTCGTATTTTGTCTGACATGGTTATTATACGCTACGATCCAGCTTACATCGGCCCAGCTTGGCTTGCCTGATGGGTTCATATCACTCAGTGCGCCGCCTTTCTCACTGCAGCTTGTTAAAGATTCGCAGACATTGTACTCTCTCAAACCCGCTGGCTCGTCCTTTGATTTCATTCCGGGTGATAAAATGACTCAGCGACAAAATAATGGCCAGTATCATTTGGGTGACATCACTTTCCGAGCTCGCAAGGTTGGGACCACAGCATGGGTTGCTGGCGATACGTCTACTACTAGGCGCCCTGTCACAGCTCTCGCAGCCTCCGGCGTAACACTTGCTGCAGCAAGTCTTGCCCCTACATTGCCATCGACTTCATTACTGAGTATCACACGCCGCTGGGTGCTTCAGAACAACGTATTGCAGCTCCTATTTGATGTTACCAACTCCCAGACTACCGCAGTTGAGATTGGTGCTCTTGGAATTCCACTGGAGTTTAACAACGTTCGTTAAAGTCATGGCTTCTCCTTCGATAATTTCTAATTGTTTACAATTAGATCTTCACTGATCGCACTGCGGCACAAACAAATGAACTTTGCAGTTTGTTTGACCCTTACATCGGTCAGGATGCGGGATATGTTCAAGTAACTCCACTTCTTGGAACCCTCCCTCCTCTTGTTGTCTTGCCAGTTGGAAAATCACCCCTCGAAGGTTGGAGATTTCTCCCAGAATCGACGTCTGCCACGCCCTTCTACCAGTCACAAACATTCGAAGGACTTTACGAATGGCAGTTCCACACTTTAGCATATGCTCAAAACGAGTGGTCGAAAGTTACACCTTGGAATGCCGCAACTTCTGCCACTCTACAAGCAGGCGAAATGCGCACTTACGGTGTACAGTTCCGCCTTGCATCTTCAATCCGTGATATTGAACGCACAGTACGCAGTGCAAATCGACCTGTAGCGGTTGGTATACCCGGGTATATCCTCCCAACAGATCAACTTGGCAAACTATTTTTGAACTATTCATCGACTGTACAGTCCATTGCAGTAAGCCCTGCTGGAGCATTGACATGGGCCACAAATACCGATGCGAAGACCCCCGGGTGGGTTGGATACTCCATAACTGCTCACACCTGGGGGCGGTCTCGTCTGTCCATTACTTACGCGGATGGAACACTACAAACGATTCATTACTATGCTACTCACGCCGCCACTCAAGTCATAGGAGATTTAGGAAATTTCCTGACTACTTCACAATGGTTCAACTCCACTTCAGATCCCTTCCTTAGATCTCCCTCCGTGATCAGCTACGACCGAGAGGTAAACGCGGTGGTCAAAGATGACCCGAGAGCGTGGATTCCTGGTTTAAGTGACGAGGCAGGTGCAGGGTCTTGGTTGGCCGCAACAATGAAACAGTATGCCCAGCCTAATGCAGCTGAAGTTGCGAAGTTGGAACAGTTTGCTACGAAGGTGTTATGGGGATCCATCCAGAATACTAATGGTGAGGACTGCTCGGTGCTACGAAGGCTTTACTCTCGAATATTTTACTCACGATCATTTTCACCAGGGACGGTCAAAAAGGCGAGAATTCCACTATGTCTCTGTGTTACGGAAATAGTGAGCCTTACCATTGCTTCAGTCAGTATATTTCTACGAACCGGCTCGCTTACCTTCCTACGCATACCCAACTTCCATCAACTGGGGAAACTGGTGGTCTTGGAACAGGGCTGCTTCCTTTGCCACTGACCGATCGTACGATTATATTCACGTTGCTGCTGCGTATTGGGCTCTCTATCGTGTTGCCCGAAATTATCCTTCCCTCACTAAAATTCAGACGTGGCAGTGGTACATCAATCAGGCTGTTTTAACTATATCAACCATGACAGGTGGAAGAGTCGGTTTTGCGGGCGACGGCCTCATGGGTGAAACTGTAATTCGCTTCCTTCTGGATGATCTCAAACGAGAAGGCTTGACTGCTAATGCAACACTGATCGAAAGCCGGATGAGGTCACGCGAGACTGCCTGGGCTAACGAGCGATACCCGTGGGCTGCAATACCTCCAATTTCTTCGTGTATCTTACGGCGTTCTATGTAGGTTTGGGTCGGAGATGGCGTGGGATTCAACTGGTCAAGAGGGTGTGTACGCGTGGGCCAAGTACTTCAGCGACACTACCACTGCCACTAACGCCCTCAATTCAATTCTTGCCTATCAGCCACTTATCCCTCACTGGGGTTACAATGGAAATGCCCGACGTTACTGGTGGGTTGAATCCTTTGATTCATATTTTCTGTATTCTCTTCAGATTCTGACTCTTATCAGGGATAATATCTACGGTGGGAAGCTACAGCGGATCGAACGCCAAATCCATCATTACGGTAGTAGCCTTAACGCACTACCTCTCATCTCTGCGTTCGAGTCTTCCACCACCGATTATTATCTCCTACGTCTTGCATATGGCGGCTTAGGCGGTGCACTATCTAATGTTGACCAAGGAGGCTTTGCGTCTGCATCATTCCACTCCTTTGCAGATACCCTGAAATGGGATGGGTACTCTGGTGATTATGGTCCAAACTTCTCTGGCCACACTATGGGAGTAGGAACCTACATTGTCAACCACCCTGATTTTGGTTGGCAAGCTTTTGGAGGAAACGTTGTCGCGACTTCGCCCGCCGTTCAAGTCCAAATCCGGGACTCCATTCGCCGTCGCGTTTACATAGCTCCCTTGGGCACAATGCTCAGTCTGGACGCAGGTGCCTTTTCCACAGTTTCATACAATCCTTCAGCTCAGACTGTTGTCCTCGCAATTTCGGCTGTGCCTGATGGCGTAACTGGCGCTGCCAGCGCACCCCAAGGGCGCTTGATTATCCAACAAAGAGCCACCTTATCGGGCGTAACCCTTTTGAAACCAACCGTGACACTGGCCGTGGACGCTGGAGCATTTATCATTCCCTTTACTTCTGGTACAGCAACAGTCACTTTGGCGATGTAGCAGGGATGGAACATGGAGATCGTGAATATCATTCAACTGCCGTTTGTAATCTATATATCCTTCTTTCGGTTGTTACGTACTTCCCTTCTCAATATCCTCAGGCACGTCCGAAGATGTAGGTTTCTCTTTGTGGAGTTGATCCGTCAAATGCGGTTTCCAGTCGGCAGAGTGCCATGGTTTGACCCCTGAGCGGTACATCTCATCGACCTGAAAAGAAAATAGCTTAGAAGTAGGCGGCAAAGGAAACATAATAAATTCTCACCTCTTCCAAGCTGAGCCCTTTAGTCTCAGGAATAAACAAGTAAACGTATCCATAGCCGAAGAGCAGCATGCCGAAGAAGATGAGTAGGATTAACGGCCCAATGCTGTGACAAGCTTCAGCGGCAGAAAGGAAGAAGCGCAGTTGCGGCTTACTCGGATGCTATTCTTGGAGCAAAGAATGACAACAAGAAGTTCCAAAGCCTGACGGGTAGTGTTTGCCATTCTACACGTAATCTCAGAGGCAAATGGCTACTTACCAGTTCGTAGCACTACCCAGCGCAATACTTTTCGGGCGGACACGGAGAGGGAATGATTCGCCTGAAAGGAGGGAAAATTTAATGATTGGTAGTTGTTATTGTGAGTGTTTGCAAACCTAGGTACACCCAGCTATAATGTTACTAGTATCAGGGACGTTCATCGTCACACCACAATGAATGAACATACGGAGTAGGACCCCAGAAGATCGAGAACGAGAATACATGTAACACGGCGAAGGCAATGAGGGTGTCACCTATGGCAAGGGCATCAGGTCGTGTCTTAAACGGAATACAACGTCGGCCTACCTCCTTGCTTGTTGCGTGGAGTGAGGTCCGCCTTCGGTGTACCAGCAGGAGCGAGTGTGTAATGGCCAACAAGCCCTGCCTATAAGTACATAAACAAGAGGTAACTCGTGATTCCATGAGATGAAACAGACGATTATAGAACAGGCAGCTTCAAGAAGGGCACCTGTCAGGAGTGACTGTATATCTACTCAGTGGCAGATAATAGCAAGCAAAAGGCCGGAACCACTGACGCGACGACGTCCCCACGTTTCAATCAAGTGCTATAAAAAGGTGTAAGTTGATGTCGCCACGCGGTGGCAATGAATATAACTGACCAATGCTGGAATCGTTCCTACAACTGATACGGCGCCAAGGATGACCTGGATGACGTACGGCGACAACCTACAAGTAACTGAGTATGTTGAATCATTAAAGCTAGAATTCCTTTACTCAGTTCCAGCACTTTGGAAGAAAGTATCCCCATAGTAATCTAAGCCCGTATTGTCAGTACAGTTGAGGAAAGGAGTGGGAACCGATTCGCCTCACAGTAAAAGTTCTGGCCATTGAGCTGCTGAATAAATTGGAGCATCATCCCGTTACCGGTACGCTTCCAAAGATTGTTCCTGGTCGAGAAACATTCCGCCCAAGTAGCCTTACCTCCCTCATTCTCGGCACGAATACCGAATTCCAATTCTTCCAATGACTCTTCAACGAGTGCATCGTCCTCAGGGACCCCATTCAGCTCAGCTATAACCTTCCGTGCTTCCGCAGCCTTACCAGTGCCTAGCAGATGTCGACTATGATCTCATCAGTATAAGTTAAGTTAAGGGTATGATGGCCATACGGAGATTCGGGTAGGAAAAAGATCCCAGATAAGAGGATGAGACCCCACACTAATTGCAAACCAACTGGCACTCTCCAAGAAGCAGAATTCTGAAGGTGATGTGTTGCGAGGTCGAAAACGTAACTCAGGAAGAGTCTACAGCACAAATAATAGTCAGACAAAAATGAGGAAGATGATAGAGGACATATACCCTATAATAATCTGAAGCTGGTAAAGTACCAGAAGTGTGCCCCTAAGCGCTTTCGGCGCCGTCTCACCATTATACAACCTTGACAATAGTATGGCGTTAATTTTTAGCAGGACGAAAGCGTCACTCGTGCTTACGGTACGATGGCTATGACCCAACGGGGTTAGCCTGAAGTCAACTATGAAAAGGTTTCATCGTACCTGACAAAGCCCCAACCCCCAGTCCGGCAATGAAGCGTCCGATTGTAATTTGCACAATGGAGAACTCTGTGCCCGTTTGAATTGCAACTCCAATGGTAAATATGGCCGCCCAAATAAGGATAGAGCCACGACGACCAAAGCGATCAGATGTGAAAGCCTGGCCCAGAGCTCCGCTGTAGTCCAGTAAGACATAGCGACATAGTGGTAGGAGATCATAATTATCTTACACAAAGGTACTACCAACAAGTCAGTAAAATACCTGGCACGTGATCGAATTTTGCTCACCCAGCGGACAATAGAGATGTGATGATTGATTGCCTTGAACTAGATAGGAACTTTACACCATCCGGGCCAACCTCTCCAAACCGATTGATAAAGTCTGGCATGATCAAACATCCCTTGAATTATTTGATATGAATATTATTCCCTTAGTATGCAAGTCGGCACTCACGGAAATGACCCCAATGTCATACCCAAACAAAAAACCTTTCAAAATCGTTCATTCTATGATTCAAAAAGTTAGTTTATATCGTCGCATATGGTAAGCCATATTAAGCTTACAAGGGAAGGATACCGGCGCCGCCATATACGTACCTCCTACAATTACTTGTTAAGACTATGCGGGAATAAACGTAGTACACACGTACCAAACGCGATGAATATCGCGAGCTGGATAGCCCTTTTGTTGCTTGGTAGTGCTCTCGCCATACCAAAAACCGCTTTCAATCTATGCCTAAAAGGTAGAGAAGAGAAGCAGGGTAGTCACACTACATCGGTCTTCCTGATGTTTGTTTTAAGCAGAACCTCACCACATCGGCACAGTGCTGCCTCCACACGCACAGGAAGCTTACCACTATCAGCTGACGATGCGGTCCGTGCTCGGTCCGTGGAACAACATGAGTTTTAAGACGTTTCCGCAGATAGAGCGCATAAAATTTAAATCCAATCTGATCAGCATGAACAACAAGGGTCGTATTCACTTGAGTCCGCCGGTCCAGTGGTGTGGACGAATCTTACCCTCATGGACATAACCTCCAATGGCTCCAAGCGGGCCGCCAGTTATAAAATCTTGAGGTTATTTTTGTCCTGAACGAGCAAGCCTTGGAGGCAGTAATCAGTTATTGCTAATTTATGGCTATGGTCGGAGGCGCATATTGACCACAAGCTCTGAAGGAGCTAGGTAGATCATGGGAACTGAGAGGAGCCAGTTGTACCAGCTTGAAAAGTAACCAGAAGACCACCGCGGTATAACCGCATCAAGAATTCAAGAAGTTTGATGTCATGAATTTTTGCCGAGAAGGTTTAGAAGAATCCACTTCCGATTTCCGAAGGTCGTGGGAAAGGAGGAAATCGGATATCGTAACAACCGCCGAATAAAACTGAACCACCTGGTACGCAACCGCATTTCGCCACAGTCTAAGTAGCCTGGAACCTTCCAGCCAAAAGATCTCTATTCAGTTTCAGTGAACTGGATACAAACTGAGCGCTCAGCGTGTAGGCTTTAGTTTGTGGGGACGTCTTCGACGGTGTCGTAGAATTCCTTAATAATACGCTTCTGTGCATCAACTCCTGTTTCTCCCTGTGAAAACTGTTGGTTGAGTTCTGTGTAACACGCATAGTAATGTGCTCACTGCATTTCCACCGATTGCCCGTACGACGACATATTTCCTGCCGGTCAATATCTCCTCTGTAACTTCGCCAAATGAGGCCGAAGCGGCTGTGGTGGCAAAGGTAGCGTGAGAGCCAGTCACGACACCTCCGGCTTCTTCAGCAATGACGATGCCTGCGCAGACATCCCATGGCCAACAACCGATCTCCCTGGGTATCCATGTGGTAATTTGTAGAAGTAAAGATGATTGAGGCGCGTACCAGTACAGATCTAGACTACCTTGTGCAACCAGGGCAAAGTTGAGAGCCGCACTCCCCACGGATCGAAGAGAGTGGGCCATTTTCCCCCCGATAACTCCTTGAGTAGGATTCCCAGCTAGGCGAGCAAAACCATTTGACTTGGAAGTGATGGTCTTTTCACACCGGTCGGATCCCCATTCAACAGCTAGTTGTCAGTGAACGAGCTATTGCAATGAATATTACCGATGTCACGTACCAATGAGACCTTTGGATAGCGAGGACAGCGGCTTTGATGGACATGAAAGCGGTAGTTTCTGTGGAGAAGAAGTGCCGCGTGTAAGGTAGGAACCTTGTCCTTTGATACCAGTGTACTAGAGGAACCAGAGTATCAGGATGATACACCCCACAGTCGACCTTGTATGACGTACAAGTTGGTCCAGGAAGGGGTTGTATATGACACCCAAGATAGGGCGGCGTTTGTAAATCAGGCCTAAAGAGATGCAAACGTACGGAAATCCGTGGATAAAGTTGGTAGTTCCGTCTAAAGTGAAGAGCGGGCATGGTTCGGATTGAGTTACGTTTGATGAACATAACGTACCGATAGGGTCCACACAAAATGTTGGCTCGTCCGTCAAGGGGGTACGCAATCCAGCAGCAAACGATTCTTCGCCGATACTGTGGCCAATATTCACTTCGATCCATGTCTGACGATGTATATACACCCACAAGTTAAAGTCCGGATACGCCTTTTTTATCTCACTCTTCACAAGCTCTTCGACCTTGACATCGTACTCCGTCACTAGATCCACCGAATTCTTCTTTTCATTGACATCAGAGTCAGATGCGGACTGGATCACCTGAGAGCCCTCAAGGATCAACTTCCCTGCGGTCCTCGCGAGCTGTACGGTGAAATCCAAGATCGATTGAAGTTTAGCAGGGGAAAGTTCTGAAGATGTCATGGTGCTCAAGGTGGCGCCTGCTTGGTCAATGCCAGAGCTAAGTTGGAGCTCAACACTAAATATTGCCAATCGTGACCACTCTTCCGCTAAATTGTTTTGGCTACTACTATTCTTCAACAATTAACTCAAATATAAGAGTGGCTAGAGTGTAGGTTCCATGGATTATTAAAAATGGACCAGTGGGTGCCTGATGAAGAAAGTTGGGTAGCAGATTAGATTTCGTATTGTGGCGATCTACGTGACTTCCCACGATCTGTTGAACGCGCGTCGAGTAACACCAAGTTGCATTCTCATTCGTTGTATCTCACTCTTTATACACTAGACGGCCTATATCTCTCATCAATATGTTTTTGACGCGTTCAGAATACGGTTTGTGGCCTCAATGGGTTCCAGTGCACTCTCATGTGCTCAAATATGCCCTATAGACCGAGGTGTAAACACTTTCTCACCAGAAGGTCGTCTCTTCCAAGGTTCGTCGGCCAACTAACAATTTGTGATCAAGTTCCCTATTGCTTATAACCTCAAAGTTGAGTATGCTATCGAAGCTATCAAAGTGCGCCACAAAACATGTTGTAGATGAGTAGTAAGACCTGATAGGCTTACCATAAACAGCTGGGGTCTACAACCGTCGGCATCCGCACACCCGAAGGCGTTGTTCTTGCAGTAGAAAAGCGTGTTCAATCTCCTCTCCTCGAATCCAGCTCCATTGAGAAGATAATGGAGATCGACACCCACCTTGGTTGTGCAATGTCTGGCTTAACAGCTGACGCCCGCACTATGATCGACCATGCTCGTGTAACAGCACAGAACCACGCTTTCACATACGATGAACGGATCAAAGTGGAGAGTGTGACACAGGCAGTTTGCGATCTTGCTTTACGGTTCGGAGAGAGTGTACACGATGAGGAGGCTATGATGAGTAGACCGTTTGGAGTGGCACTTCTGATTGCAGGGATTGATGAGCTCGGCCCCCAATTGTAAGTACCCATTGGCCTATGCATCTGAATGACTCCTCATACTTCTTAGATACCATACTGACCCGTCGGGGACTTTTGTCCGATACGATGCAAAAGCCATCGGTTCGGGTTCTGAGGCTGCTCAGAGTGAGCTACAAGATAAATGGCATAAGGTCCGCCTGATTACACGATCTACCAGAAATGGTCCGGGCTTATGTGGTATCGTAGCAAATGACACTCAGGGAAGCGCAAATATTGACTCTACGTGTGCTAAAACAAGTCATGGAAGAGAAACTGGATCAACACAATGTCCAACTGGCACAGGCAAGTTGATATATGATTACTCGTAGCTCTAAGCCTCAACTATAATTTCGGTAGGTTACCCCAACGAAAGGTTTCGAGATCTTGGATGAGACGAGATTGAAGGAAGTAATCGAAGCCATGTGAGAACATTACAGAATCAATTGCATCATTTTATTTTCTTCTTCGCAAATGTACTCGCGTGGACGAATGGTATTGTATGGAGTTGTACATCGCTTCATTTTGTTTGTTTATAGTAGCAAGTTTCTTTCAAGAGATGCACTTTGGTCGTGAGCTCTATTTCAAGCTGATGCGCGAAGGTTGCCGATGTGTCTGTACAGATAATAGATTTTACATACCTGACGATAGCCTCTACCTCGACGAGCACGTCCTTCGGCAGCCTTGCAACTTCGACGGCAGACCGTGCAGGGGTGTGGTTGCCAAAGAAGTTTGCGTAGATGCCGTTGACAGCCACAAAGTCGTTCATTGACTTGAGGAAAACCTGTATCCCGCGAAATCAATCACATTTCATTCATCCACAAAGGCAGAACTCACAGTCGTTTTGACAACCTTTCCAAGCTCAGATCCACCAGCTTCAATAATGGCTTTGAGGTTGGCCAAGGCCTGTCTAGTTTGTGCCTCGACGTCGCCTTCGCCGACGAGTTCACCCTTAGCGTTAAGGGGAATGCACCCCGAAAGGAAAAGGAGATCGCCAGCCTTGATAGCCTGCGCGTAAGGACCGATGGCTGCTGGGGCGTCTGTGAATGGCATCTTATCAGATGTGATACGCGTTGTATTGAACGAGGTTTGCTTACTGGGGGTGGAGACAATGGTGAGGGAGGAGTGGGTCTGGATCGACATGGCTGGTAAACTGCAGTGAATGTGGCGAGCTAGGTAGGTTAGAGTTTGACCAATGGATGCTTTTTTGAGTGTGGATGTTCGCAAAGTTCGGTTATAAAGCAAGAAGTATCTTGACATTACTCCGAAGGATTCTTGTGTGTAAGGTGACTAAGTCAAACCCTCACCTCACTCCGAGGTTAAGATGATGGATTATCGTGGTAAACTATCGGGTAAACGCAAGATCTTTTCAATATACATACATGCACTGTAAGGGGTTGCTGAGTGGATGCAAAGCTGATCTCATTTCCAAAGCGGTGTATATTGTATTGATATTACAAATCGGAATGTGGTAGTTATTCATTAGTGGACACAAATTATAAGAAGGCTTTAGTAAAGTACACCTGTAGATGTTGAAAAGGAAAAAAAGAAAGGGCGTTCCGCCCGGGTGTGTGGAATACAAAAACAATTATAGAAAAGCAGTGCGCGGTGATTGGTGTTGTGAGATCAAGAAAGGTCGTGATGTCCATATGCTCGAGCACAGTTGTCATGAGGAAGTAGGAAAGGAATATGAACAGAGATAGTAAAGCTGTCTTTGCATAATTTAGACGAGCTTCATATTGCGGAGATTGACTTTGATGATTATGTCACGGACTGCAAGGACACCATAGCGTCAGATTGTCTCTAAGCTGATTGGAAAACGCATACCAGCAGAAATTATCATGGCTGTTCCTCTTGGATCAGTGACAGTCGTGCAATGGACTGATGTAAGATGCTTAGTATTCTTTTGCTCGATGACCTAACAGAAACGTACCATATATTTCCCGGCCCTTGTTGGGAGTATAATTCTGGTGTAAAGCACTAAACTTGTATCGGAAGTCTAAATGGGATGAGGGGCTGGTGTTGTGAATGTCGCTCTGATACGACTTACAGTGCGATACGGACTCATAGTCATTGCCCCGATCTCCGTAGTTGATCATGTGATGGCTCAACCGGACGCCTGCCTCCAATTTTGCCTATTGAGAGTTGGTCAGTGGCAGAGCGCAGTAAAGTAAGTATTAACATACCCGAAGAAGATCGCATTTGTTCAAAAATAAAATTATGTTAACATTTGCAAGCAACTTATTCGAGATGACAGATTTCCACAGAAGAAGGGAGTCCTCGAGCCTGTTCACCCGGGGATCCTAAACGATAGAGCCAGGATCAACATATATTCACAGTAGATCTGAAAACCGCCATATACCTCTGTCAAAACCTGATTAGGCGTAAAGTATTCCTTTAAGTCAAAAGTCAAGAGGTGGAGATACGGAGTGAACTCAACCTGATCGAAAGCGGAGATGGGCGCAAGGAAGATGATGGCAGTGACTAAAGTAAGAGTGAATGTCAGTAACTGTTAAGTGGGGCTGCATCATGCAAAGTTATTCATGAAACCAACCATCGTCAAAATAAGGTGCCCAGGCTTGTCGTTGATTCCTTGCTCCACCGACATCATATATTCGCCACTCAGCTCCCTGGTTTGAACCAGATGGGACAGAAAAAGTGTGCTCAACAACACCTATAGTTTTTAGCCGTGCTTTGAGAACATCCGCTACATGATACATTCGTCAGTTGCTATTGTAGGAATGTTCGGTGGTGTGAGAAGATGCTGACTATCGGTAGGGAAGTATTTCATCGCCGTAATCCGCGGAATGTCGTCAAGATAACTATGAGGTGTAAATTAGAGCTTGGGAGTTCCAAGAAAGAATATAAAAGATATGTGCATACAAGCCACTGGTTTCCTCTAGCCGTATGCGTTTTTCGCGCAGCCTCTGCCTGACTCTAGGATCTTTCCAGAGCTCTTGCATCGTAGGGGCGCAGGCATGTAGAGCATGTACTGGATCATCTGGATCTTCCCACCACCCCTCAATTTCATTAGAATTCGGAGTTTTTGGGCTCTTTGACCTGCCACCGAAGGCGAAGGATTTTTTCCAGCTAGTAGATGCAAGGATTGAGACCTCTTTGCCTCTAGCTCGGCCATTGCCATTGCTCGTGCTCGGTGAAAAACTGTACCCGATATCCGAACCATGCCCATTCAATGGAGATACAGGAGAAGCGGAGAACGAATTATTTTGAGGGATGGATATTGTGGGGGCTGGCCGTATACTTCCAGCAGAGGATGTGGGATGACCCTGGAACCCGTTACTGTATGCGTAGCCATTGGCCCCATAGTTAAGAGATAGGGGAAGATGTGTTGGTTCGTCTTCGTCAGGGTATTGAAGTAGAAGGGTTAAACGGTCTTCCAGTTCATTAAGTGGAGCTAAACGGGAGCGATAGCGCTCATAATTAGGGACTCGTGTACCACTTATGGCGGAAGGTGGGCGCCCGCTTGAAGTGATTATGACAGATGCAGTTTCAAGAGAGTCAGCGTCGTCATGGTCGTCAACAGCGTCGGCTTCAGGACTGAGAGCGTCTAAAATTCTACAAAGAAGATAAGTGCTTTGAAAGCAAGTCACCTTTTGAGGAACGAAGCTTACCTCGTTATAGATCTGACTAGATTTAGGTAGATTACGGTTCGCCATGCCATTCTCTCGGCACGAAAGACCATCGGGACATGCACAAGCTGAAACTCTGTCCACAGAGCATGTTAGCTGTCTGGAAAAGATAGCAATACGAAGACGCAGTGTCCACAGTAATAGAGCATAGAAAACGTGTGAGAGATGCACTAAGGTACAGTTCGGATACAGGGCGAAACACCATTCCTTGGCTTATCACTCCCCGTCGACGCCTAGAGTACGAGGACATGCGTGGGACTGATAATCGTGACGTGAGTAGAAGAATAACGACGCATGATTGAGTGTTACAACTTACAAGGGCAACTCACGATGCATAGCATCGTAGCCCACCCAGCACTCCACTTTCAGGCAGCCGCTCATTCTGCGACGAAAAGAACGAAAGAAACATTCGAGTAATGATACTCACGTTTGAGAGTTGTACTTTTCCCAGATTCCGACTGACCGAGGAGTAAAATATTGACCTCTGGCTTGACCTTCTTCCTCTGATTATGCTCTTGTCTGATCATCTCGTCAATTTTCTCGCTGTGTTTCCGCGCCTCGGTCTCAGCCTTGAGACGAACTTCGCGCTGAATTGGAGATTCATTGGGTGGGGGGAGAAGAGCGGCAGTAAAGGGATCAGATGAGGACCTGGACCTGTATGGGGAGGGTTCATGTCTGGAGTTTTTCATGTTGAAAGTAGAGGTAGGGGAAGGAGATACAAGGAAAAGAGTCCGAATACAATGTACGTTGTGGTCGTAGCCACAAAGCGAAATAAAATAAATAAGTCTATAGAGAAGAAATCCAAGAAGATTCCATTTGTGCTTGGTGTGCCACGTGAGCCATCGAGATCGACATTTGTGCCTAAGGGTTACCTAACCCATTCTCATCTTACCCCGTTGCCCCGACAACGGCGACAATTCTCTAATTGCAGCTAATTGCCAGACTTCTTGATACTTCTCTTTTCCTGGGTCCAGAGTTTAAGTATCGCATGCAATGTGCTTCATAGTGCGATTGGACAAGGTACGGTCCCAGGTTACTCCTCACTTCATAAGCCTGGGCTTGCCTGATTAGTCTATATCCTTTCTTTTGGAATTTCCCGAACTGCGCCGGCACCGGTCCAGTGGCGAACAATGGAACCTGAACACACTTAGATTGGAAGTTGTTGTTAACATATGTGTAATTACGGCAGGACTTTTGAACCAACAATGTGGCTCTTCCGTGCTCACTGGGAGTTCTAGAAGGCCCGGCTATTTCCGATCGGCCATACCGGCAAGAACTTTGGTATTTTCTTAACCACCATGATTTCACAAGCGGTTCATTCTCATATGAGTCTCCTTGCGCGGGTGAAGCCAACATCTCAGTTCAACCGCGTACATGGAACGTACTAGCACACCTGTTTAAGCGCCATACCACAAGACAACCTTACAAGTGCGACTCGATCTGCTTTTATGGAGAATATTGAATAATACAAATCTAACTAACAGGGCTTGTGGCTTTCATTGCTGCACCCTTACGTTTCTATTTCGTAAATTCGACTGTACCAGTCATGGTCGCATGATCCTCAGTTCTTATAAGAAAATACAGATATACCAGCCCCTTTCATTGATCATAACAGGAGGTGTAAATGGAGAACATCTTATAAGAAGCTTCTGCTAACCGCCAGGGCAACTCCGCTTCGCAAGGGCAATCTTCGGGATAACGCTTCTCCAATCTTCCCCAATACTGGCGCCTATTTTTCCACTATCCCCATGTTTTCTGATTACCGTTATGTTGATGTCGAAATGTCGAAAGACCTCGAAGAGCACACCTTCGACCTAACCAAGGCTGTTTGCCGTAACCATAATTCGAAGCACTGTACTTATCTAGGTGCCAGCATGTAAGTACCTGTACTCAGCCGCGGTCAATTATAGTCATCTGACAGATCGACAGGCATACCTTGTGAACTGGCAGTGATGTTCCTACATAACCAACTAAAAGTTATTCATTCCGCTCTCAACAGCCTCATTCCGCTCTGTTGGAAAACATATGATATCGCCGTAAGTGACGCTTTAGGTTCCTCTACACTGAGGGGTTGAAGAGCTTTACAGTGTGAGCCTTATGTAGATTATTGTTGGCCGCTTGTTCATGTGATGATATCACATCCAAAGTCAGACGTACGTCAATTATATTGCCATGTAGTTTAGTAACCGTCAATCCGAGAAGTTCCTTGCTCACAGCTACTGGGCGATGGATTGATGACTCTGCTGAACAACCAGTAGCTGATATCGAGCGACAAATACAACGTCTGGCGAACGTTGACGGTCTTTCCTTTGTTCCTCCCACTTTCCTTCGTTCTTCCACCTTCTTTTTTTTTCTTTCTTTTTCTCGTCGTTCTTTATGGCTCCTATTACTAGTGCGTCCTGGAGGCGACGAGCCGGTGCTCCTGCGGAGGACAGTTCTTCAACACCCGCTGGCGGTAAGTTCGGTAGTACCTTCTTCGCTCCCCCATGAGAATGTTGCTGCCACAACGATCATCACACACTGTCCCCTTTCCATCCTCGATTTTCATCTTATTCTTGCGTATGCAGGCGCTCCGAATGCTACGGAAGGTGGTCCCAAGAAGGATTCGCCCGATACTATTAAGAATTCCGCGGATGCAGATCCCTCTTCCACCAAGGACGACGAGGGTAAATTCAATCCATTCGCCTGTTTCTTCCTTGTAACAAAACTCTACACCACAGCACCAAAATCTGCGAAGCCCGCTAAGGATGATTCTAAGGGTGACAGCCCTAAGGATGAATCGGAGGAGGGTAGGCGCCGACCACTTTTTGTTGGGCTTCCACTAATAAATTTCCCATTGTCAGTGAAACCTTCAAAGCCCGCCAAGGATGACTCTGATAGTGACAAGGGTAAGGACTTATCAACGTCCTACTTTATCTTATGTACTCAATAGATTTCGCACTACAGATCCAAAACCCGAGAACCCTACCGAGGACGATAAGTCTAATGTTACCGGCGAGGACGAGAGTAGTGAGTACTTCGCATCACCTTATCCTAAAATTAGGTAGTCATGTTATATATACAGCAAAGCCCCCAAAGGGTACAGCTGAATCCCCTGAGTCGAAACCCACTGTCATCGCTTCAACTCCTGTCACAGAACCATCCTCGACTCCCAAGGATGGCGAAAGCTCCACTGCAGTCGTATCCACTCGGTCCGTAGATTCCCCTTCGACAACAAATTCTCCACCTTCCCCTCAGACGACCTCAGTGGCTGCTCTCCCAACAACCAAGGTTAATGCTCCCCCTACAACCAAGGTTGATGCCCCACCGACAACCAAGGTTGATGCCCCGCCTACAACCAAGGTCGATGCCCCGCCTACGACCAAAGTTGATGCCCCGCCTACAACCAAGGTCGATGCCCCGCCTACAACCAAAGTTGATGCCCCACCTACAACCAAGGTCGATGCCCCGCCTACAACCAAAGTTGATGCCCCGCCTACAACCAAGGTCGACGCCCCCTCAATAACCAAGGTTAATGTCCCGCCTACAACTAAGGTCAATGTTCCCACAACATCTCAAGTTGTTGTTCAGCCGCCCCCGCCCGCCCCCACAGTTCCAGCCCCTCCCCCAGTTTCCGGGCCTGTGGTGGGACAGAGCAGTGCCGTTACCCCACCTCCTGTATCCTCGGCGGCGGCGCCTAAACCACCCGTTACGGTATCTTCGATTGTCGCGCCCCCATTGTCATCCGTTGTAGCAGCACCTCCTGTCGTCCCTTCTTCCGCGGCACCACCCGTAGCTGGAAATCCGTCCCCAAGTGTCATTGCTCCATCTGCAGGTGCACCTACCGCCGTTCCCGCCATCTCTGCCACCAATACAGGTCGTGTTCCGAGTGCCACAGCCGTAGCGTCAGACTTGACGGCCAGTGCCACTGTGAAAATCGATGGAGCATCCCCCACTGCCACCTCAACAGGTGTAAGCCTTGGTGACACCCTTCCCGGTGGTGTTAACAACGGGGTAGCTGGTCCTCAGATCTCCGCACTGTCGGCCGGGTAGGTCTTTTCATTCTCTCGAGTACAAATGTATTCTTACTTCGGATCTAGCGCCAAGGCAGGGTCTTCAGGTGACCCAGAGACGGGTTTCACTACGATCGCTTTTACAACAAATACTATCGTGTCCACATCCGCCTCCACCTTCACGTCTGCAAACCAGGTGTTTACTTCGTCTGTCACAATCCGCAGTACCCAAGTTCTCTCTACACGCGTCCCTATTCCCACGAACGGTGTCGTTGCTGGCATTGGAGCCTCTAAGTAAGTTTTTATTTTGTAAGCACGCCAAGTTTCACACCTTACATTATCGCACAGCGCCAGCTCCAAGAAGATGGGAGCCATGGTCGGAGGCGGGATTGGCGCTGCCATCGTCGTCCTTGTCGTGGCTATCCTTGCATGGTGCACCTTCCGTCGCCGCCGTCGTCGCGAGCTAGAGCGCGCATTCATCTCTGCCACTCCCGAACCGTTTTTCTCTCCACCCTTGCACGCTTCCTCCCATGTACCACCCCCTAACACTGGCTCACAGCTCATGGCTACTAGCACCTATTCTCCGCCCGCCTCATATCCCTCTTACATGAATATGAACAATCAACACCGAGGCCATATGTCGCAACCCTCCGACTCGCGTGCTCCCGTCTCGATGCGCAAGAAGCCTGTGCCGTTCCTCGACATCCCCAGCTCGCGCCCTGGCTCTATCTCTGGTCCTTCCGGGACCAAGATGAATCCCATTGCTCTAGGCGACCCTTTCGCCGATCCCGGCCCACTACGCAACCCCTTCGACGACCCTAGCCACTCTGGGTCCAATGCTGAACGCACGTCAGAAGTCCCGGCACTTGTACTGTTGCCTGCGACTCCGTTAAGCGCGAAACGCCTCTCTATTACGTCGGATAACAGCAGCAGATCGGCGAGCCCAGCGCCTAGTCAGGTACGTATCTACTTTTCTATATATACTTCAACGCTAATTGGCCCACTTCACTTAGTATGGCGTTGCATTGTAGATGTCATTCTAGGGTGGACACAGACGGATGTGGGTCTGCTCTTTGCTTTGCTTAGCCACTTGGTATGTCATCACAAGTGCTCTTCCCACCAATTCTTTACTTCTACGCACTTGAAATTTTTTTTTTACAATTTCGCACGAGGTCTGGAGCCTCCCTTCATACCTTTTATCTTTTCAATTAGAACGAGGAATAAGTGGATTAGGACAAGAAAATTTGGACCCTGGCTTGGACTTTAACATCTGACGGCAAATGTACTGCCTACTTACAGTCCATACTTCCCTTCGGCGTGTATATGTTCGCTGCACAGATGCGTGCTAATCGTTCCGAGTATATATATAGCTAGAGCTACGGTGCAATTAATCGCAAGGTCAAAATGGCAAGACAACCTTTTCCAAAATGGCTAGCGCTTGGTGCGGGGATTAGGGCAGAGTGTGGGCGGCCTTTGCCATATTCTATTCGGCCCCAGTAACACCGAGGGGCCATACAAACTGGATCGATTTTTTTGGATGGGCTAGACGATCGCTGGGCACGTCTACTTTGGAAAGTTGCAGAACTTTTATTGTTACAAGTGCAGAGTATCGCCAGGTTTTGAAGGATCTCCCGCATTGCGCCACGCGGCCGCCACTTTTGAGTTACATGCTATTAACTTTTCTGGTTTCCAGTACGAGTATCGTTGCACTAAAAGGTTTACTTTACCGTTAAAAAGAACAGTATTGTGAAGATGGTAGGGATACTAGAGCGGCAAAGCCAAGGCGAAACGCCAAATACGATTTTGCTGAATAACCTACAGGTATAATCATGTCCGTGGATGTGGTGTAAGGAGGGGCAGCCATAAAATGTGGATGATGCATGAAGTCCGAAACGCGTGTATAGAGCCATGGACTGTTTGCTAGCGGTGCATAAATTGACGTGCCATAGGATCACTTGTGGCATATACTCTCTAAGATTTCCTCCAGAATCATATCCTGAACCAAAGCCTTAACATCTAAGTCATGTTCGTCGCGGAGCTGAGTATACCGCCTCCGAAGGAATCCTATGCCTTGGTGGATGAGTTCTGCATCACGCAGACGGAACCTATCAAACGTTACGTCGAGTCGTGGAATGTGTAGTGTTAAGGCGGAACTTGGGTCATATATCATTCTCATCACCATTAGAATGGGTGAGAGTAGCACTCTGAGCTGGTGAAAGATTCTCCAAAAACAGCTGCCTTTTACTGGCGAAGTGCGGAATGAGGAATCGAACCCCCAGGAACTGTTCTTTGCTACCAAAACGAAGGAACCTCGATCTGCATCCGAGTCCCAAGACTGGCGTAACTGGGCATCGACGGAACCAAACGTGTAAAGTCTATCCTGGAATCTTTTGATATACCATTCAGAGGCGGACAGGGTAACCATTGCCTGGTCATCACCATCCTGTAGTTCCGGAGTATTTTCCCTTTGTAATAACCCAGATCCGTTCCCCTCCAGATCGTTGGTGCCATTGCAACCGTCATCTGGAATGATCACAGTTCTACGTTTTGAACCAAGAGTGTTGAATATAACTTTAGTTTGTAAATCGTCTATTCTGAGATGCTCTCCATTGAGCACTGTGCTGATCAAAGTTTCCCGAAGGGTTTGAAGCCACGGGGGAGTGTCCTCAGATGTAGGAACACGGACACGGAAATCGTGGAGGGTAGCAGCAATGAAGGTCTCAGGGACAACGGGGAAGAGGTGAAACTCGAGGAGAAGTTTAGACATAGAGACGTGGTGAGTGGAACCAAGGTATTCGTAATCATATAGATTTACTGTTATAAAGGAGTGCTTGAATAGATGTAGTGCAATGCGAAGATGTGGAGAGGAGATAGACAGGCCTTTGTAGTGGGTGTAAGAAAGACCATATAGGGAAACGGAAGAGGAGCGAATGCGAATGGCTTTGATGGATATCGCATGGCCAAATAAGCGGAGAGAACAGAGCACTAGGAAAGAGAAAATAAGTAGACTGGTGACCGTTAGGGAGAAAGACATGAGATGACATCATGGAACCACACACAATCAGAAAAGGGGACGCGATGTTTGGGAGTGCTTGGCAAAGGCATCCGCCAACTCACCTCTGGACGATGGATGGCGAATCGTCATACCAGTCGCATCTGACCACGCTCTCCCTTCCAGACCTGCTCGCAGAACCAGGCACCCTCCAGACACAAGCACATCACCTGACATCCAGCCTTACCTCCCTCACCCATACCTCCTACCCTACCTTCCTCACTCTCCATCAAACCACCACCGCACTCTCCACTTCCCTCTCCACTCTCTCCGATACGCTTTCCGACCTTCTCTCAACTTCACTCCCAGCTCTCCAGGGTGCCACTACAGCATGGTCCACACGTACAACCGATGTCCTTCGCGAACGTTCAAAAGCGCGGCTTGTGCTCGACCAGCATGACAAGATAAAAGATTTGCTTGACATTCCTATCTTCATCGACTCATGTGTACGGAACGGCTACTTCCAGGAAGCTCTCTCTCTCGCAAGCCATGTCAGTGCTATGGCCGCCAGTCCAACTGCACCACCAATATTAGCATCCGTGCATGCTGAGGTCAAAGCTGCCATTGCCCAGATGTTGGTCGTCCTTCTTGGGACACTTAATGAGCCTGGTAGAAAGCTGCCCGCACTCTGGAAAGCCGTGAATTTCCTCAGGAAAATGGATGCCTTTGGGTCTGGTAGAGACAAGGCTGACCTTGGTGTTCCTGGGTGCCTGTCTCCAGAGGGTGGAGAACTAGCCTCGAGCGAAGAGCTGCTGGCATTGGCCTTTTTATCAGGCCGCTTGACATGCCTGACTGCCGCTTTAGAGCCCATTTCCCGCGACATTTATCGTCTTATAAACTCCACCTCATCATCTGGGTCAATGGACTATCCTCGCCAACCGAATGGCTCTGCCCAGAATGAACGCACTTTGTCTGACCGGGATCAGGAAGACATATCACGTTATCTTAAAAAGTATATAGACATCTGGCGAGAAGGCGCATATGACATCCTAACACAGTATTCTACTATCTTCCTCGAACGACAACAACATCCAAACCCGACTTCCCCAAAGCCGTCCCCTCGATCTCCTACCCACAAAAGGCGAACGTCCGTTCAGATACAACACCAACCCATTCCACCTCCACCACCAGCACCGTCATTGTTACCCTTCCTCTCTCCGCACCTCCTCTCACATCTTCTACCCATCCTCAAGACCGCGCTCCCCGCGCTCCCACTTCCCCTCCTTCCTTCACTCCTCACACAGCTCACGTATTGCGCCACTGCTTTCACCCGAGTAGGACTGGACTTTCGCGGACTCATCGGTGGGATGATTGGCATTGCTGTGACTGAAGCTGTCCGACGAGGGCTACACGACGTTGAACCTATATTGGGGCGAGGCAAGACACGGGTCCAACCAAACAAAAGACCGTCTGAATGGCTTGTGACCGCGTCCGCCCTCAATACACCCCCCCGGCCTACCCCAATAAATCAAGCGCAGCCCCCTCACATACCACCTCAGCTCCTTGCGGCGTATCCACCATTTGCCAAGTATACAAACGCGTTGTTGGGCGTACTGAACGCGCTGAGGCTTCTCGCACCTGTCGCAATCATGTATGAGCTTGCAGATATGTTGGATGGGGCGCTTGGGCGGGCGGGAGAGGAGCTCATAGGGGCTTTACGCATGTTTATTGTCGAGGAGAGCAAGGAAAACGAAGGCGAGAATGGGGCAGAGGATAGGATCGCACGGGCAGCTGGGGAGGCATACTTTGTGGTCCTAGTTCCGTTTATGCGCAGAGCCCTTGCAGAAGGGGTTTATGGTACGGAGACTTTGAAGCTTGGTGATGGAGGTGGAGAGGGAGAAGGGACGCTAAGGGAGGCTGTTGGAGCATGGGAGGAAGTCAGTCATGGTGCATGAAGGCGGACTTTTTTCAGACTTGATGTTACGACTGCAGGCTTGTATAATTTTGAAGGCAACTAAAATATATACCCATTACCCTGCTGTTCAAGGTCTCCCACACCGTAGAAATTCGACTGTTTGTTCGAAGGCTTCGCACCCAGAGGCAGACCAAGAGGTTTCGGTACGGTATTTTCAGACAGGTTTTTGGGATTTTCAGCTCCAAAACGCGTGAAATACGTTATGTTCGGGCAACGAAATGGCCATTTTGGTGCTCTAAATACGTTATTTTCCGGCCAAACCCCAGGGGAGCTTTCCGGGTCCTGCTAGAACGTTGTGTTGTTGACGCGTTATTTGGCTACTGCACATGGAAATGCACATCCAAACTTTCAGCTGGTATCCGACTACTA